>CABHPH010156344.1:23400-50080 GCA_902168325.1 Peromyscus nudipes
TCTCTCTCTCTGTGTGTGTGTGTGTGTGTGTGTGTGTGTGCACATGCACATGTGAGTGTTCACGCACGTTGTTTGAGCACATGTGGGAAGCCATATGCATGTGAGTCTATGTATGCATGCACATGGAGGTCAGAGGGCAAATTTAGGTGTGAGCCTCAGTAATGCAACCTGCCTTCCTTGAGGCATAGTCCCTCAGGCTCACCAAACGATCAGTACCAGAGATCTGCCCATCACTGTCTCCCCAGTGCTGAGATTGCCAGGGCGACCCATTCTTGTTTGCTCTTTCTTTTTCTTTCTTTTTTTTTTTTTTTAACTTGGTTCTGGGAATCAAACTCAGGTTCTTGTGCTCACAGAGTGAGCCCTTTATGGACTGAACCATCTCCCCAACCCAAACTCTCCATTTGTGCTCTCCTCTAGCCCCTGGCAACCACTCTTTAAATTACTGCCTGTGAACCTGACCCCTCTGGACACTCCATATAGCACTTCATCTGTTAATGACTGGTTTATCACGCTGAGTACGCGGTCCTCCCGGTCCAGCCTCTCGTGGTCTGTGTTAGAATCCCTTCCTTTTTTAGAACGAATAGATGATGGTGGTTTTTAAAGACAATTAACACAATTAACAGGCTCTTCTAATTCCTGTCGTTAGCTTAGACTCCTGTCTGCCTGGGTAATTTTGGAATAGAGATAGATGGACGGGTGGAAAGGAGAATAATACCTACCTTCTGATGGGACAAAGGGATTAGAAAGAAGACACCAGATGTGGCCCTGAAACGGCTTTAAGGCTTTAAAGAGAGAAACAAAGAGAAATATCTTCACCTTACCTGTTACCCAGGCACTGAGCATTCTGGATCAGATGCCCTCAAATGACTCACAGGTGGCAAAGCACGTGGGTGGCCTTAGAAGTGACAGTGTGGAGACAAAAACTCAGGAAGATGTCTTCAGAGGCAAAGGGAGGTCTTGGGTCACTGGGACCTGACACACAGTGTCTAGGGAGGTGGGAGTTCCACATACCTACAGCTTTTCCTGCCACACAGGGTCTCAGTCCACAGAGAGTGTCTTTGGAAGTTCAAGATGGTAGATTGGGAAGAGGAGGGCAGGAACAACTGTTTCCATGGAGACTAACTGGGGCAGGCCTATGCACAGATGACATGCATAAGGCCTAGAATGTTTACACACCAAGTTCTTACATAAAACAAGAGAATGTTAGCATTAGAGCTTACATAGTTTTCGATTCTTGTGATACCAAGTGAACCCACTTTGGTTCATTTGGGGCTATTCCTATTGGAGGAGCGTACGGGATCTGTTCTAGACAGCTTCTGATCATCATGGACCACACAGAAATCCCTGGATGGCTATAGTGAATTCTGGACCACATAGGTAATATGGTAATTATCCTGGCTCAAGGTAATAGGTCTGACCTTAGTGGCTTTTGTCATCTATGTGATTTTCTGTGCACCAACAGGGGAAGGGTGGTACACTTGTAGGGTGATCACACTTTTGTCTGGGTCAGGAGACACACATGTATTTCCCTGCAGTAGGGAAATCTCTTTTTAGCATCTGACTGAAGGCGATAGTGCCAAGAAAACCTGCATCCTGGGGAATGCCACGTAGGGCACAAAGCCGGCATGAACAGGCCTGCAGTTCGTGTGCTAGCCGTCCGGAGCCTGCAGAAAGGTTGCATGTGCCTGGTGAGCTGGAGGACTTGCTGTCTGGTATGCATCTACTGTGTTATCATTATGAATAACTTGATGGTAGGAGAAGAAGAGAACCAGATGGAATGGGGAACTCAAGGGGGGAAGGGAGCAGAAGGAAAGGAGAATATGTTTATGAAACTCTTGCTTCATTTACCAAAAAATTGGTCTATATTAATCATTCACAAAGAATGAGATACTGATGTGGAATCAGTTATACAAACCAAGGTATTGAAACATTTTAAAAATGTATAAACTCCTCCAAGCCTGAGCTTTCTGCAAACAATCTTGTTTTTTTTTTAGTATGTTTCATATTTATTGTAACATTTGACTTCTTTCCAAATTATCTTTCATTCAAATTTCAGCTCATTTTTGTTTGCACGGCTGTTCAAAACAAGGATGACAGAAGAAAATTAATTAGCCAAGCTTTGTTTTTTCCAGTTCAAATTTTTCTTCTTTAAATGTAATTCATTTGCATGCCTGTGTGCATGTATGCACATGTGGTATGGCTCCTTGTGTGAATTTCACTTGTGCAGTCTTATCTGTGTGCAAGGGTGTGTGTCTGGAGGCCCCGGGCTAACATCAGGAACCTTCCTCAGTTGTTCACCTCGTATTCATTGAAGCAGACCTTGACAGAACCTGCAGCTGGCCCACCTGGCTAGTGTAGCTGCTCAGCTTCCGGTTGTCCCTCCTCCACCTTTTGAGAATGGGCATCACAGGAGGGTCCCCGTGTCCACTTGGCATTCAGATGGGTGCTTGAGATCTCAACTCTGTTCCTCACACTTCTAAGGCAAGCCATCCGTCCTGTGAACTCCATAAAATTCTTTAAAAATTGACTCTTGCTTCCACATTAATTTTAGTCATACACTTAGGGGGGAGATCACATCAAGTTGATGGACATATCCATAAGTGAAATAACACATCCCTGTTCAAATAGTTCCAGCATATCATAGACATGCTGGATGTCCAGTAGGGAGGCCCCACACTTCAAGACACCCTGAGGTGAGAGTCAGGTGGGTGATTGGCAGACCCTCTTCCCTCTCCTGGAGGTGGGTGACTGTCAGGCCCTCTTTCCCCTCCTGGAGGTGGGTGACTGTCAGGCCCTCTTTCCCCTCCTGGAGGTGGGTGACTGGCAGGCCCTCTTCCCTCTCCTGGAGGTGGGTGATAGTAGGTCCTCTTCCCTCTCCTGGAGATGGGTGATTGACAGACCCTCTTCCCTCTCCTGGAGGTGGGTGATTGACAGACCCTCTTCCCTTTCCTGGAGGTGGGTGATAGTCAGACCCTCTTCCCTCTCCTGGAGGTGGGTGATTGACAGACCCTCTTCCCTCTCCTGGATGTTCACTGGTTTCTCTGGACCTCCTGTGAATGATATATCCTTTTCAGTGTCCATATCTTTAAACACGACAAGTGTGTGCTAGGATCTCTCTAAAAACAGTAGTAAGCAGAATACAATCACTCATGTTTGTAAAACCTCTCTCAATTGTCTGAGACAGAGGGATTGCCATGAATAATGTTCACTTTGGGGTATGCTGTAGTTTCAAGCTAGCCTGGACTATAGAGCAAGGTTCTGTCTCAGAACATTGAAGGGGAGTTGGGAGTGATAAGTCAGCATCCCTTTCCCAAACTATATGCAAATGCTCATACACACACACACACACACACACACACACACATGCACACACACACACCACTGCCCCCTCAGCTCCCTACACACTCACATACACATATACACACACCACCACACACCACACACACACCACACCAAACACATACCCCTATACACCACACACAGACACAGACACACACACACACACACACACACACACACCCACCAACATACATAACCCTCATGTATGACATGATTGTAGACCCCTCTGTTTCGGAATCTTAGTTCTTGTGGCACAGAAAATACACCCTAGGTGGGCGTGTTACTGTCAGGTTTAGGTTGTTTCTTCAAAGCTGACCCCGCCGTTTATCTAGGAGTCTCCAGAGTCTCTGTAGACAAACATTCCTTCATCCTGGCTACATTTAATAGACAATTTTCACCTATGGTATTAAAGTATTTTCTTCTTTTACAAATTGGCACACCTTTCTCAACAACTGATTCCGGCAATGTATTCACAAATCAAATGGTCATACAGTCATTATGAAGCACGCCTACTTGAATATTTATAACCAATATGTAGGCATCTTCATAAGCCTCTGAGCAAGGCAGAGGTAGCAGTTGCTGCGATCTCAGGACTCTCATCAAGGGCTGTCAGGATGTCCAAATGGCACTGTGGACACAGATGACCAAGGACTGCTGATAGATGTTCGTTAGCAAACCAGAGAAGCCTGGTCACACACTGCAGTGGTGTTTCACAATACCCTATTAGCATATTAAAGAGCCTGGAGAGCCCTTCAGAAGAAAATCAGCTTAAATCAAGAGATGTCACACGGCTTTAAAGGGTGTTAATCACAGGATCCTCAGCCATCACTTATGAGGGAAGATTTGCAGGCCACACTGGATAGCAGCAAGGAGTGCAGCATGCCAGACATGATTGATGTGTTCAGACAGACAAAAGCTGCATGCCCAAGCTTCACATGGTCAGCTGTGGGAATGAGATGTTCCTACAGCACAGGCATTCCAGTCTTGACTGCGTAGACACTCACTGGATCGACTGAGAGTAAAGCAAGCATCCTCAAGGTTGGAGTGGGGAATGAAAATATGTGAAGTCCTTAAGGAGGAAGAAGGAAACAGACTGAGGGCCTAGGAAAAGGTCAAGTGGGGAATTATGGGAGAAATGAGGAGCATCTTGGGGTCCTAGTGGGCCCACCAGACTCTTAGCGGAGCCTTAAGAAGGTGGATTCGTCCATGCACTCGGGGCTGATGGGCTGTCTTGAGAGCAGGTCTGATAACAAAACTAGCTTGGCTTCTTCTCTCCGGTGTGTCTTCTTGCCATGGGACACCCTGCCACTTCGGCCTCAGTGCTCAGCAGAGTCCCTACCAGCCAGAAAGCCACAGATCCAGCCCTTGATGGCGGACCTTCCAAAGCATTCATTCACAGTGTATGAACTGCGCAATCTGTGAGTGGCAATTCAGGTACGGCAGGAAGATGGGCCAGGCAGGCGGATGCTACTGGGCCTTTGACACACACAAACATCAGGGAACTGTGAGACTTGTTACAAATGTGGGGGTGAGGAGAGGCGCTCATCAGGATCTCAAGACCTAGGCGTCATGACTCAAGCGTGGGGACAAACAGACTGCACGGCTGAGGTGCCATTTCCTCTGAGGTGAAATACTGCCCCCCCCCCCCCCCACCCCCGAAGGCTTGAACAGATCATGATATGGAAATATATGTAAATTAGAGGACCCAGGAGGCCCCTCCTTGAGATAGGCAGACAGCTGCTGGAAGTGGAGCCTCTTTGGTGGGGTCATTGCGCGCAGGTTGGGCAATGTGGGTTTAGAGATTCCACGTCTGCTGGAGGAGGGAGGCATCTGCCAGTCTCCCCAGTAAACTCAGTTTCACCCAGCTGGACTTCAGGGAGTCACCACTTTGCTGGGTCACGCGATAACATGGGAGGGTTGCAGTCGGAAGATAGTTACCATAGAATGTCTAACGCACATGGCAAGGCCACGGTCCATCTGGTATCTAGGAAGATACTTAAACTTGGTGACTAACTGTGTTGGGGCTTCTTTTTGTAATCTAGTGGGGCAGATCAGAATGCCTGGGGACAAACTGAACCAAGAAGTGGAAGGATTAGGTGTCCACCCAGGGCAAGGTGGAGTATTAAACGATGCTGTGAAACTGTCACGTGATTCCTGCAATGGCTCTCCAAGACAGCCTCTGTTAAACATTAAACTGTATAAAATTATAAATAAATTACATGAAAAACAAACATGTGCCCCAAACACATTATTCCCAATTTTGATTTTAAGTTATCACCCATGACTTTGGGGCTACTTACACATACTGGATGGCAGGAAGGGTCTTGTTGCCACTTGTTCTATGACTCACTCAGGCATGGCTGGAGTAGTTACACCACAGAAACTGACCAGTGCCACCAGGCCTCCATCTTCACACAGAGGCTGGCTTTGAACCATGCCCTCTGCATGCTGCCACTCTATACCAAGTCAGGTAGACTATAACACATGGAGCCCCCGGGCATCCAGAAAGGTGACCCATGAACAGCAACCACAAGCCACTCACCTGGGAGTCCTTCCCTAGTCCCCAGACCTTCCTGCACCCTCACAGCCGCTTCTAGCTCCAGCCACTGCCTGCAGGACAAGAAGCCAGAACTCACTCCGTACCCTCTGGGGACTCACACTCCCTTTATTTTGTCTATGATGGATCGCTGAGGTAAAGTGAAAACTGAAACTCAGCACTGTATCTATCCTGCTGATGATGCCTGCGAAGGACGGACAGTGACGGAATAGTGGATGCTGCACAGAGATGCTGCACAGCTCTTTATCTTATGGGATTAAGGACTTGCAGATGAGTCAACCGGCATTGGTAGTGCTGGGGAGGTCAGTGGTGGCTAACACCTGGTAAACAGGGGTATACCCTGGATCCTTTCTCCAGGATGTGAAGGAGGAGCAGAAGTAACATTTTAGCTGTCATCCAATGAGTGCTGCCTATGGGAGATATTAAGAGGTAGAAGCAATGGTTGTTCTTATGACTCTGACATGGAATTCTGTCAAACTTTCTTCCCACAGACAGCGGCTCTCCAGAGGTTGTTGCAATCCTTAAAACATTCTGATATCATGGATCAGGGAGGTGGGTGGGTGGTTAAAGACACTTGAAACCAAGCTTGACAACTGAGTTAGATTCATAGGACCCATATGGTGGAAGGAGAGAACTGACCTCTGTAGGTTATCCTCTGACCTCCATGTATGTGTGATAATGCACACACACACACACACACACACACACACACACACACACACACGAAAAACAAAACCTCATGCTGACATTCAAATACGTGCATAAAGAAAATGAAGAAGCAAGAACAGTAAGATGATGTTTTTCCATATAATGTACCAGATGCATAAAAGCCAACTCTTAAAATAATAAGCCTAGGAGCAAAATACCTTCACAATGTTGGGGTGGATTGACCTGTATCCCTTCCATTATGCATCTGTGTCCTAATCTCCAGAACCTACGGATTACCTTAATTGGAAAGAGGACATGCTCATCTCTCTGAGATTAAGAAGAGGTCGCTTGGCGGTGGTGGCTCATGTCTTTAATCCCAACACTTGGGTGGCAGAGGCAAGTAGTTCTTTGAGTTTGAGGCCAGCCTGGTATACAGAGTGAGTTCCAAGACACCCAGGGCTACACAGAGAAGCCTTGTCTTGAAAAACAAACAAAAACAAAAGAAGAAGAGGCCACACTGAGTCAGGATGGACCTCAAGGTCATGACTACTGTCCTTATTAGAAGGGGTAGCTTTGGTTACATGTCCAAACTACCAAGGAGCAGAAGGCCTGTGGTGAGGGAGGCAGGGGCTGCAGTGATATGTCCACAAACAACATAACCACACATGACTGGTAGCTCCAGAGGCAGAGTGGTGTGAAAGACCTTCCTGGTGGGTTCAGAGCAGACGCGGTCCTGCTCACACCCTGGCTTTGCACGCCTGTCCTCTGGAACTGCGTCACAGGTAGTCTGTGGTGCAGTTCTGTGTTACAGCAGCCATGAAGAATGAAAGTCACCAGCTTGAATCAAGGAGAATATTTTGTATGCTACCTTAAGATGCTGAGAGATGCAGCCAAGGGTCTGGTTTCTTTGATCTTTCTGCAATCTTTTTTTTTTCCTTTCTCACATGCATGTTATATTGAAACACAATGCTTAGATCCTTATTTATTCAAAACAGAGTCAAAACATTGTACCAGAGTTTATAATCTCCAGGTGAAACAGTTTCTTAACTTAAATTGCCAGGGCCTAGTAAATCACTGTGTGCTTCTATATTCCTTCCTTCTTAACTCAGAACCTAGTGATGACTTATTTTTCCCTCACTATTTAGACAAAGATTATGAAATTTACTTAAAATAATATAGAGGAAACTCAGATCTAAAGATATGTTCAAACAAAACCTTAAACACATGAGCATTTTCATTGTGTTATTATTTTATGAAACAACCATGGTTTGTTTCTAGAGTTTGTCCAGGTCATCATCAGTGGTGGATAATGTAAGAACAAAGTACAAAAGAGGAAGTGAGAAACTGAAGTCAACATTCAACTGCACCTCGGCGACTTGAAGCTCTGAGGGCCAGTCCAGGCAGATCAGTTCTTAAGGTCAGTAAATCTTTGGTGAAACCACAAATGGAGCTGGAATGTTTAACATGGGCTTCTGCTGGCTTTTCACATACGGTGCTCTTGTTCCTCACTTGAGAAGATGGTTTCTTTACTATTTGTATTTTAAAAATAGTGCCGAGACAATCAAAAGCTCACTAAAGACAATCAGAAGTGTGCTGAGAGATACACACCTAACTGGAAATGCTGGTGGTGTTGAACTAATGCAATTTAATCACTGTACCACCCAGAACAAATTCAGAATTAGTCTCCCATTCATGATCCACTAAAGTAAAATAAACAACTTAAAGTTAAACTTTGGAATGCCTCAAAGTATTGGAGCAAAAACTGGATTTATCCTAAGAAGTTCTTGCTCTTTGCTCTCCAGGAGGAAAATTGCATGTTTTGAATGAATTGGAAGAGGGTCTTTGTTATTGTTGTTCTATTTAACTTTTGGAAACACTCATTTTAGATGTTGGTGGATGAGCGCTATCCATCGGAGATATTAAAATTGGGTCATTTTAATCATAGAGCTTTGTGCTTGGCAAAGCTATCGGTAAACAAGAAGTGTGGTTATGTATTCTTCAACATGTAAACATTTTCTTTCCTTTCCCCATCTCCTTCATTCTCTGAAGTTCCAGACAGAGAATTGCCCTTAGCAGCAGCTCAATGCCCGAGGTCAAAAAAAAAGACAAAACCTAACAAAGAGATTGATCCTGGGGCACCTATGGAATGCTATAATCAGACCCATATTCCAGACACCAGCGTCCTCAGCAAATCGTCTCTGAAATGTAAAAATTTAATTTGTCAACATGTTTACATCATATCTTCCATCACTGTCGAGGCGGTGGCACGGTGCGGGGACATGGGGCCGGAGACGCCAGGCACACTGAAATGAGCCGACGTGGACTGATTAGAGTTCACGCTGGGCGGAATTGTCTGGGACAGCTCTGCACTCAGATTATTAACTCTGATACCAGATACTCTATCTCTTCACTGGGATTAGCATGAAAATTTTGATATGGATCGATAAGCAATCTCTCCTTTATAAAGAATCTCTGCAAGCTTCATTAATCTGTGTGTATGTTTATGTCAAAGAATTAAGACATCTTGATTACTGCTGCTTCTCCTCTTTTTAGTTCTTTGCGAGGAAAATCTCATATAAATTTATTAAATAAAAGGCTGGACTGCTTACCTCAAAGAAAATTGCCTCTTTTCTGCTCCTTGCAGCCCTTTGGATACAACCGCCTCTCTCCAGTGGGGTATATGGGAGGGAAAAGGGCTACTTTTTGCAAACACACAGGAAAACAAGGGCAGTTTGAAATCTGCATTAAAATGTAATTTCAAAACTGTTTGGTCAGAGGTCGACATCACCATAAACGCACCCCGGAATGGCAAGCATGGCAGACTTTCACCATTTTGAATGTCGTGTTATCATGCTGAATTCAGCCATTTTAATCAGGGTTCTAGTTTTGTTATGTAAATGCACTTGTATGCTTATGAGATGTAAGCATCCATCTGCACTGCCTTCCAGACATTTAAAACAGACTGGTGGCAAAGTCCATCTAGGGTGCTGTCACTGCCCATTGGAAGTTCAAGCAGGAAGGTGCTGTGGAAGAGGAAACTCACTCCGTGGATGATTGGTCAGCTCCCGAGGGAGTTCTGAATCTCGTGGAGTTCTAATTCATCATCTGAAAAACACAGGGAGCTCCACACACCTTGCTGATTGCTGAAAAGATTATCAAGGGTCTGTTCCTTCACTCCTTCGAGGAGGACAAGGTGAAGAGTCGAAATGAGCAGGTGAACACACCTCAAGTCTCTGCGCTTACTGTATTGACACAGGTAGGACCATTGTGGCATGGATTGTGCACTACAATTCATACACAGCTACTAAAGAAGAGATGGTTCAGTGTGCAGATCTCAATAGATGGAAGGTGTTATTTGAATGATCACAGGAAAAGATATGCTGAATTTGAGGAAAGTACTGATATTCACAATTTTGCTGTAACCATCTACTGTGAGGCTGTAATGTGTCTCCTTTGATAAAAAGGAATTTACTAAAACTAAGTGTATATGAAAATGTCATAAGGAAACATGATAATTTGTCAGACAGTTACAAAATAAAAGACTGGGTGTCCAGGTCAGCAGATAGAGAGCCTGCATAGTGTGTGTGATGCCCCAGGTTCGATCCATGGTACCACATAAAAATTGGGAGTGGAAGTCCACATCTGTGATCCCAGTAATTGGGGGTGGTGGCATGAGAATCGGAAGTTTAAAGTTGTCCTTGCTGCATCGTGAGTTCAAGGCCAACCTCAGCTACCCTAGACCTCGTCTCAAAACACACAAAAAATGAATAAATAATAAAATATTTGAAGGTAAAGAGGAAAATATCTATCCCTTCCCCCTTCTCAGTTACTGGCAGAAGACGGCTGGAAGTGCTTTTATGTAACAGGCTCATGTTCCTTATCCTCCAGAACATGTGCCATCTTGCCAGCAACAGAACTGCACGCCATGATTCTGGCAATCAACTCCAGCCATCTTGGTCATTGGAAATCAGCATATAAGACAGTACTGAAAGTGGAGGAACAAGACAGTTTTAGAATTGACCACTGTGGAAGTGACGGAGACACAGTTGAGAATAAACCGCAAGTTGAAGCTAGCCAAAGCTCCCTCACTTAGATGCCAAAAACCAAAGCAGTGTTTTCTGGGGTGTTGAAATAGTTCCGATTTCTTCTCACTGCTCCTCTTTGAGCTACTCAGAGAAGAAAACTTACTGGGAGACACAAATCTACATTCAAGGGGCATCCTGTAGCTGGAGTTTTCTCTCCGGGTCCCACCAAGCAGTTTGGCAGCCCACTTGTAAAATAAACACACAGATGCTTATATTGTTTAAACAATTTGGCCTGATTACTCAGGCTTCTTGCTAACTGTTCTTATATCTTAAATTAACCCATTTCTATTCATCTATAAGTTGCCACGTGGCTAGTGGCTTACCTGTATCTTAACATGTTGCTTCTCATCAGGGCGGCTGGCAGCGTCTCTCTGCCTCAGCCTTCGACTTCCCAGAATTCTCTTCTCTGCTTGTCCCGTCCATATTTCCTGCCTGGCTACTGGCCAATCAGCATTTTATTTATACAGAGCGATATCCACACCACTTCCCCTGTTCTTTTTTTTTTTTTTCAAAAAGGAAGGTTTTAACTTTCACATAGTAAAACTACATATAACAAAACAATTATCAAGCAAGAATTACAGTTACAATATTTAGTCTATTTATAAAATCTAGTCTATTTGTATTTGGCAAAATTAAAGAAGATAACCTATCCATCCTATATTTGTGAGTTTAAGGTTTCATATCTAACTTATCTTTTATCATAACTAAGGAAAATTGTAACTATCTAGTCTTCAACTACGTCAAAGACCTCAGAAGGATATAATATTACCGGAGAAATGGGAGATGGATGCAAGCAACTTTCAGGAGTCTTGCAGGGTAGACAGAGACAGCTGGCAGCCTGGACAGTCACCTAATGTTCCTTTGTAAAGTTGGGGCATCTGTCTTCAGCCCACAGGCCTAGAGTCCCTCAGTCACTTTTCTCTGTGTCCTGTAGAATGTCTCTTGGTTTCCTCTGTGAAGCAGGAACCTGAAGGACCATTTTGCCAAGCAAAGTTCAGTGGTCACCTTCCTATGGGTCCTGCATGTCCAGTCAATCAAGCACTCCAGGCAAGAACAGTTTCTTGCCCAAATGGCTATTTTTGTCAAGAAGAAGATAAACTCCATAAGGAGTGTCTTTGATGCCCTCTCTGAAGTAAATTTGTGCTGCCAGGAGCAGACATGTCTCACTGTCCAGAAAGTCTAAATTTTTAAAACATTTTAAATGCCATATACTGTAGGTCTTTGAAGTGTTTGAAGATTACCTATCTGAAATATATCTATGTATATTTCATAACTAGAAAACGTAACTAACATGCTACAAGTTTGACTATCATAGAAGACTATTAATCTGTGTTTCTTAATCATCCATTACAATCTAAATGAGTTACATAAACATAATACCTCTAACAAGAGTAGAAATATATATACAGTATTACAAAATCAACTCTAAATTTGTATCAATAAACTAAAATCTATAGCAATGTAAAACATCTCAAACAAGTCATTGCTCTTTAAAAGTAGGTACATTAATCTACCCTTTTATAAATATAATCATATTTATATCTTATCCCCAATTTTTCTTTAGAAAGAGATTGCATTTATAATTAACCTGTTTTAAATAAAAATATTGGTTTTTCTCTGTCCCACACCAGAGGACTCTTTTGATATGGGACAGAAGAATCTCTTAACCTTTTTTTTTTTTAAAGCAATATGCTTGGGTTTAGAGAAGGAGACAGAAGCCAATTCTGTCTCCAAAGCCAGCTTGGTATATTTGGGAATTTGGGTGTAGCTTCTCATACTACTTCCTGCTGGATGGGGGCACTGTATCTTATGGGGGTACAAAGAAAATTTTAGGCTTATGGGGTAGTCCATGAGGCTGTATTGTCTGAGCCAGTTGCCTTGAAACTGTTCTGGATGTTGGATCATCTGGGCCATGGTGTCATCGGAGACCTTTCAGGGGGTCTTGGCTAGTCAAACCTGATGTATCCTAATCTGGAACAAATCCATAGCCTCTGGTTTTCTGTGGAAACAAAAGCAGAGCCTCCTTTCCAAAGCAACATATCCTTAGATCCAAATTTTGAAATCAAGGTATCTTTAAAATATATATATTGGCTTAACTCAACAGCTTTTACAATCAAATGTCTTTCTGCCATTAAAATATCAATGACAACATAATGCAGATTCTCTGTGTGATATACATCTTTACATGGCTTATTTTTTATATTACCTTTATTGTCTCTTTAAAGACTTTATTTTTAAAAACTATCTGTTTCTTTATATAACTGTATATATTCCTTTTTCTCTCTCTTTCATGCCTATATACATTTTTACACACATTGTAAAGCATTTAAAGTCTTGTTCCATCTGAATCTGTCTTATTGTGAATCTATTGTTTTAAACTGAAGCATTACTAGGGTTAAAATAACAGCTTTGGCTGGTGGCTCTGCCCACCTCAGCCTCCCAACATGGCGGTGGTACTTTTACTGCCCGCTCTGGGAGCCATCAACTCTCAGAAACAGTGGGTCTATGCTTTTATCAAAGCAGCGTGTAGCCCAGAAACATCCTTTTTTTTTCTAAACTAGCAAAAACTATATCCAACACACAGCATAGTGCACAACTTGGAGACACCTCTGTGTAACATAGCGTAGGTCAAGTCTGCATGCACTCCATGAACCCGCCATAGAGTAGCTCAAACCCGCAGAATGTTGCTAACTTGAGAGAGACAACTAGGAAGCTGTTTTTAGCTCCATTTTAGAATCTTTTTTCTCAGGTTTTAGGTGGAAACTCTTGCCAACCCATTGACTACCAGGGCTTGGTGGGACCCAGAGAGAAAACTCCAGCTACAGGCATCCACACTGTGTACGACTGAGGCCAAGACAAATGTTTTCCATAGTCTCTCAATGAGTGGCCTGCTTGAGACCACAGTTGATACTAACCAGATAGATACTATCTGCTTTTGGACAGCAAAAATATTGATTAATTTTGTGGGCTTGTATTGTTTCTGGGGTGCTTCTCCAAACAAGGTGATGGTATGTTTCACAGCCCAGACTATTGCTGTCTGTTTTAGAAGGCATTAGTCCATCAGTAGCAGGGGGAGTATAGCAGGTTTGTTTTAAAGGCCTGGGCTCTACTCTTGTATCCTGTAGTGACCTGCTCTGGATTTGCATGTGGCCAGGACATGGAGAACTGCACAGAATATCCAGGTCTCTCTGTAGAGAAATTCTCTGCCATTAAATGACATCATCTCGTTTCTGGCCTCTTAGCATCTTGAAGAAAAGTCATAGATTTCACTCAGGCTATTGAAACAAAGAGAACTGGTGGACACCTTTGGGAATGTGAAGATCTCTAGAGGACAGACATCAAAGAGAATTACAGGAGAGCCCAGTACAGACCTGATCTCCAGTGAAACCATCGGGGCGGGAGAGATGGCTCAGGTGTCCAGGAGTACTGGCTGCTTGTCCACCAGAGGGCTAGGGGTCAATTTCCAGCCTCCACATGGTAGCTCACAGCCATCTATAATTCCAGTTCCAGGGGATCCAATGCCATCTGCTCTCTTCTCCAGGCATCAGGCATGTGTGTGGTACATAGGTATACCTGCAGGCAAAACACTTTTATCTATAAAATAATTTTTTTCTTTAAAAATTCCCTTAAAATTATTTTCCATACAATGTATTTTGATCATATTCTTTCTCCTCCTCTACCCCCAGAACAATGTGGCCTCAACACAAGCACCCAGTCTTCCAGAGTCCTTCTCATGACTTGCCTTTGATGGGAAAGTAGGTATTTCATCTGGCTTCAGCAATGGAGCCTTCTTTCTGCCTGTTGTGGGCTTCCTTATCAGAAACAGATGCAGGAATTTACTCTTTAAAACAATCTGCCCACACTGACCATCAGGTTCTTTGGGCATCTGTATACACTGACCAGCGGGTCCCCTCGGGCATCTGCACACACTGACCAGCAAGTTTCCTCATGACAACTCTGTCTGTGGCTGTGGCTATGAATCCCCAGTAATCCAGAGCTGCACTGTCCTACTCACATTCCATGCCATTTCAAAGTCTAGTTCCTAAAGACGATAGTGGGGACCATTCCAGCTCTGTGTGGCTTCCTTCTAGGCTAACACCTCAGAGAAACATCTGGGTGTTCCATATGCTTTTAATGTTGGATGTTCTGAGGTTTGCAGCTTAGTTGAAGAACTGTCTTCATACTGCATAGTGAGCTGGAGCCACAGAGGACTCTAGAGGAGACCGTTTCATGAACTTAATGGGCAAAGACGACTCTGCTGTAATAACTAGAGCCATGTTGCTTACCAGGGCTCAACACTGCTGCTGTGGAATGACAACATTGACCCACATGGTGACAATTCCCATCCATAGTATCCCAGTTCTGACCATGGTCCATCTACGTCAAGGTCACCTTGGTTCACTTCATTTGTCAAGCTGTAGGATGAGGGAATAACTGGCACAGTCCCTCATGAGTCCATCCATGATCCTTTGAGCCACAGAGTCCAGCACTGTGGTCTGGGAAGGGGCCAGCAGATCCCAAGGGTCCAAGACTTCCTCCAGGCTTCTACATGCAGGTTAATCCGGGGCAGACTTCTAGCATCAGCTCTGGAGTTGGGCATAGGAACTAAGGAGAATTTTAGCATTGCTTACAACATTCATTTGCTCTGTAAAAAAGTTTATTTGTACAAATATTATAAAATTGAACAATCTACTTTAAAGTAAGGAAGGTTTGGACACATCCAGAAAGATGATGTAAGAGAGAGAAGGTAGAAGAGAGTTGTGTTCTGGAAGCTGAAGGACAGTGACCTTGTTGGCAGGAGGGTTAGGGATGGGGCTTGGCCTTATGGGAGTCATTTGAGGGGGCTTGCAGACAGGAGATGCACGTTGAATGGGAAGTTAGAGGGTACAGAACTGAGAGGATGTCACTGAAGCCTCACGATGCCAGCATCCCTGTCTAGATGTAAAAGAGAAACCATACTTGGCTTTATGTGTGATTGAGAAGGTTTTCCTGTATTAGAGAAGAGGTTGATGGATACATGCAAAGTCACAATTACACAGGAGCAAGATTCAGTGTGGGTGACTTAAGGTGACAATATCTCCTCTGCACATCATAAAAGTAGAGAATGTTTTGTTGCTTTGTGGTTTTTTTAATTTTTGTTTTATTCATGAAGAAATATGTTTGAAGAGATGAACTATATTTGATTTTAATGTTATTATATATATGTATATATGTATAACCAAACCATCACATGGTACTCAATTTGAAGAATTATTATGTTGTTTTGTATCATTTAAAATTGAAATATGTATTAAAAAGAAATATGAAATTAACTATAAAGTGTGATACATTTTCCAGCCATTATAACTAGTATGTGAATGCAGAAAAATGAAAGTAAAAGATGGTTTGCTCTGCTCTCCAGACTTATGTTTCAGGATTTTAGCTGATCCCCCCCACCACCCCCAACACACACACAGAAGATAGAAGCAGGAAGGTTTTCATGTCAGACTGGGAGCTTACAGAGTCAGTGAGGCCGAGGGAGGAATCTCGTTGGTATTCATGACGTTTAAAAGCAAATGATACATCGCTAAGCACAGCCTGCCAAGCCTCAGCTCACGTTTTGAGAGCTCTTGCTTTGTAATTTATCACAAGTGACTCATGAAAGTGCATTACCAAATCAGAAAGATGTGTACATTTGATTTAAGCTTTTCCTGGGGAGGAACAATTTGTAGCTAAGAATCACAAAAGGCAAGCCAGCATCGTGCTAGCCCAACTTCCCTGGGAATGCAGCAGGAACCTGGCAATTTTGACAATAAACATAACACCTAAGAAGCTTTCAAATAACTCGTCTGTTTAAACCAAGCTTTCAAATTATGAAATTAGGATCATAATGCTGTATTCCCTGGTGAATGATCTCTCTCTCTCTCTCTCTCTCTCTCTCTCTCTCTCTCTCTCTCTCTCTCTCTCTTCTTTTTCATTGCATGCTGCCTTAATCTGGTCTGAAAAGGAACTGTTATTTTCTGAACTGAAAATTTTCTGAACTTAAAAGGAAAGGAACTGTTATTTTCATTGCAGTATATAGCATTTTTCTCTTTTGCTTGACTTCTCAAATTATTAGTTTAATATAAGAAAATGTTAGTGTGACTCCAATTCCTCCAATCTCAAAGCTCATGGAGATGGTAACAGAAGGCAGTCTTATTACTCACTCGTCTATACATATACAAACTCTACAAAGTCATACACTTTCCTGACCAGTGTGGACATGCAGGCTGGAGGGACTGCATCATGTTGCAAGGATGGTGGGGTGGGAGCAATCAATTTCTCTGTAAATTTTACATTTGCAGATATTTTGAGGTAAGGTTTCTTCTTTGAACTCAGAGCTCACCTATTCAGCTCCTCTAGCTCGCTAGCTTGCCCTGAGTATGTCCTGTCTTTCTTTGTTATGTCCAGGGATTGCAGGTGTAGGCAGCCACATCTACCCAGCATTTGCATGAATGCTGGGAATCAAACTCAGGTCCTTATACTTGTGTAAAAAGTTCTTTGACCTACAGAACCCTCTGCTTGGTCCCTAGTCCCCAGCTCTAGTTTCCATGAGGTAACACTTTGAAGGGCCAAGTGGTTCCTGTGCACACAGTAGGAGTTGTGCTTGGAGGGCGAAAGTACGGGACTTTTGTATATGATTCAGGACTAGTTGTGAACACAAAAACAGGTTGTTGTAACTGTGAGATGTTTCCTGGAAGGACTGCAAGGGTTTAGAATCACGCTTGGTACCAAGAAGAGGAGGACATTTGTGTAGTGTGCATCCTGTGCTGGACTGATCTTCTCAGAGCTGTGGTGTGTGAAGACTTGGATTGGCACAAGATGTCACCACTGCAAAAGATAGACCTTACTCATCAAACTCTGAAGAACAGGTCTCCACCACCATGGAGCTAAAGCCGATAGCAGCCATTAGTCCTCTCTGTTTGGATGCACCTAAGGTACTGATCTAAATTATAACTGAAGCTACATCTTCTGAGGAAAAAAAATCCAAGGAGGAAGGAAGGGATTAGAATAAAATAACTTGATGTTCAAGTAGTAAGTGCACTTGACCAAATGACTTCAGACAATGCAAACGAGTCTTTTGCACACACCTCTGCACATCTCCTGTGAGTCCAGCAGGTTTTCTAAGACCTGAGGATTCAATGCT
This sequence comes from Peromyscus nudipes, assembly GCA_902168325.1. Taxonomy (NCBI): domain Eukaryota; kingdom Metazoa; phylum Chordata; class Mammalia; order Rodentia; family Cricetidae; genus Peromyscus; species Peromyscus nudipes. The sequence goes on from CABHPH010156344.1 coordinate 41,195, forward strand.
GAGAGAACAGACACTTTACAGCTTTCATAACAACAAATATTCTATTTTTGACTATCCTGCAGTTGAACATAACCCATTTCTAGAGATGCAGCCAAATATAAGATGCCTAAGAGAACTCACATCCCCAGGAACAGTAGTTTCCCATGCACTGATTTTTTATGGAAGAGCCGCATCATCGTGAAATACTTTTGAAGTCATTTTAAGCAACAATTAGGGATTCAAACCTGATTTAGAATTCAATCCCATGTAGTGTTCTCGATGCAAATGGCACAAATGGGGTGAGAATCCGATGCACAGACAGCGTCCACCCCGGGCTAGACAGAGCAATGAAAACCATAAACAGCTCCACACTGGCTTATTTCTCTGCCTGCGAGCAGCCACGTTTCTTCTGACTCTGAGATCCCTCCTGTTTGAAGACTGCTCAAAACCTTCAATATGTGCACAGCAAAGTCAAGGAAACATTCTGAATGGCTTAAGATTTTCCTGAAAGAAAAAGATTTCAATTTCCTTATAAAGAGAAATGCAGGCCTCTCATTTACCATGTATTCGAATTTGTGGAGAAGTTCCAAGACAATTTTCAGAAGAAATCTTACATCCTCTGTAATGATAGGAAGTTTAACCTTGTTTATCAGTGTATAAATGTGTATTTTTATAAATATACATCTGTATTTCCTCAGAGACTCACACCTTGGCTGCATTAATTTGTCAGTTTATAAAACTCTGTAATAGTAAATGTCTCTTATTCACTACTGTTGCAGCACAGTTTTCTGTATAAAGAAATGTTTGGAAAAGCCATGTTTGGGCTTGAGAAATAGCCCATCAGGTAAAGGCTCTTGCTGCTCAAATCTGGCAACCTGAATTCAATCTCTGGAGTCCACAAAAGGAGGAAGGAAATAACCAGCTCCATTAAGTGTCCTCTGAGCTGCACATACGCTCCATGGAATGTACATGTGCAGTCATGTGCACACTCACATATGCTCTGTGGAATGTACATGTGCAATCATGTGCACACTCACATATGCTCCGTGGAATGTACATGTGCAATCACATGCACACTCTCATATGCTCCACAGAATGTACATGTGCAATCATGTGCACACTCATAGTGATAATAAATACAATTTTAAAACAGAGACATTGACATTCATTCTGCTAGTCACTGAAGAGTATGGTCAATGCATCTTGTGGCAGAGAGCCCTTCTTGGGATGGTTGAGAGCATTCTCCTTGCCTGGAATCATGGCTACTTGCTTTTACTTGTAGCGGCAGAAGTGTCTTTGGATAGTGACAATCTCCCTCCTTTTCTCCTTATTTTTGGTGCTAGGATATTCAGTCACGTTCATGACTCAGCCCTGAGCCATGCTCAGATGCCAGGTGTTTTCTGGATACCCATCTTCCCCTTTGTTAATTTTACATCTCTTTCCTTATTTTTCCTGCACCTTAAGTTTTTACTCTTTTATACTCAGTTTTTCATATTTATGTGTGTTATCTAAAACCTTTCAGCCAATGAGAGACCAGAACAGAAACAAAAGTAGACAGGGGCTCAACACTGTTCTCTGTAAATGGGTCTCCATGGGACGTTTGGAGGGAGATATTTGCTGTCTTGAAAACTTCAGTTTGGAGTATGAAATTGGGAGAAATGAGAGACGAACTTATGCCCCTAACAAGAGGCACCAACACTTCAATACAGTAGTACTGAGGCAACATGAAGAAGGTGTCTTAGTTACTTTTCTATTGCTATGAAGAGACACCATGACCAAGTCAACCTATCAAAGAAAACACTTAATTAGGGACTTGCTTACAGTTTTAGAGAGTGAGTCCATGGCCATCATGGCAGCGAGCAGGAAAGCAGACATGGTCCTGGGGCAGTAGCTGAGAGCTTACATGTTGAGATAACAACTATGAGGCAAAGAGATGGGGGGAGAGACAGAGAGAGACAGAGAGAGAGAGCTGGGATTTTTAAACCTCAAAGCCCACCCCCAGTCATCCAACAAAGTCACTCTTCCTAATTCTTCCCAAATAGTTCCACCAATTTTGGATTAATCATTCAAATATAGGGAGTCTATAGGGAGCATTCTCATTCAAACCACCACAGGAGGACAGTGAGGTATACCACATCTAGACATGAGTCTGATAAAATGATCTACAGAGTTCATTCTATAGATCAGCATCCATGTTATCCACTCTTCTGGGAGCTTTTTGGTGGAGTGGTAATGAATTTCTACAGGCCACTTCTCTGCACAGGAGTTGGGATGTGCCTAAGAGTACTCTCCATTGCCTTTCAGAAACTCCACAAAGGTGTGACGAAAACACCACGAAACTGAGGAGTGTATCTGCCAAAGATTTGGACCTAATCATGTAATCAATCCAGAGGTGGTGGTGGCACCGGGAGTCCTGATCACTGGGAGGAGACGATGCAGGTGGGGAAGGGGAACCAACACTCTCCATTGGGTGGTTCCAAGGAGAGTCACTGCTTGTCCAAAGCATTGGCAATTTAAAGTAGAGTGTATTGAAGTAGATTTTAGGATTTTCTTTTCCTTTTTTGTTTCTTCACCATCTCTGTATTTACTTACAAAAGTTCTTTTATACCTCCGTTGAGTGTTTTTTTTAAAACTAAATTAACATTGCTCAAATAAAATACCCACTCCTGTGGAAGTCACATACATGAGTTTTCTTATTGCACACAATCCAGCCAATGCGACCTTAAATGAATTTATAAAGTAACTGCCATAGTAAGGGTATGTGGAACAGCTTGTGACACTAAGTCATAAGTGGAGAAGAAGGTGCTCATGTTCTTGATGGGCCTTGTGCTTGTGATAATGGCACACCATCCTCCAGCCAGATTTCGGTTGACTGATTAAGGCTTGTGAGGATTAAGGCTCATGGAGAACCTGTCTACTGGGTCACCAGCCTTAGGAGAGCTCTGGGACTTTTAGCAGCAAGCAACTGTTGTAGCTGGAGAAATACGAGCCTAAAATACAGCTTCATTTCATAGAGAACACTAGGGTGCCTGATGTCATGGCCTTGGAGCTAATCGGTCATGTATCACGTTAAGTCTGATAGAGCTTCTACAAGAATATTGAAAAACAGAATTGCAATCTCTCTTTTTGGGTTATGATCTAGCTATTTAAATACTTACCAAAAATTTTCTGCTAATCTGATTTAAAATGTGATTATTTTTTTCTACCAATCGACCTTTCCTGAAATCATGCCATATTGAGTTATGTCTTTAAATGTATCTCTGGGTTAGAATGTTGTCAACATATAAAAAATTTAGAAAGACTCGGTGTCACAATACCCAGCACAATACTTGTATATTTTTAGCATCACACAGAACCACTTTCAGGAACTAAGAACCACGTATCCCGACCTTCCATGGTTTATTCCTTTAGTCACATCAACACTGTAGGGTTTTCCCTCTTGTTTACCTGCTCACTCCATGCTTCTCTCTCCCATATTCATGCCAGTATATATCAAGTTTGTTTAGCCATTGATTGTTTTAACTTTTATCAAGTCTTATGGTGGTTTGTGTTTTTCTGTATGTCTTATTTTGTACTCTCACAGGAAACTTCCATTTTGAAAGTCACATTGCCTCAAAAGCATGCATCTTTGATAATTATCTTTGGGCCCAACCCTCAAAGCTGCATAGCTAGTCTAATATTTGCCCACAGAGGTACAGCTACACAAAAGACTGTGAAGGAGATACTGAGTATTTTTAGTAAAATGTCTCCTTTGTCTTGTACAAAACATGTAGAATATGTCTTAGCACCTTTTCCTTTCATTAAAAATAGATTTTTCTCATATATCCTGATTACAGTTTCCCTTCCCTTGATTCCTCCCAGCTTCTCCCCACATCCCCTCTCATGCAGATCTATTCTCTTTATGTCTCTCATTAGAAAACAAATCTGCTTCTATGAGATTTTATAATATGATATAAAATATAACATATATAATGTAATGATAAAACAGAAACTAACACATTGGAATGGGACAAAACAAACAGAAGGAAAAGAGCCCAAGTAAAGGCATATGAAACAGAGACCCACTCAGAATCCCATAAAAACACTAAACCTGAGGCCATAAGTAATATACATACAATGGACCTGTAGGGTAAAAAGAGAGAAAAATAACATAGAAATAAAATTAAAATGATGAGATAACACTTTAAAAATAGAAGAGCCCCAATGGAGCATTATCAGATAAGGAACCTTCAAAGATGCTGTTAAGCTCATTTTCTGTTGGGAATCTACTGCTGGGCATGCAGCCTACCCTTAGGAGTAGTTTGTTTCCCCAGTAGGACTCACTTGGAAGAAACCAAAATTTCATTTGCAAGTGATTATCAATTGGTGATAGCTTCTGGATTAGGGATGGAGGCATGTGTCTACTCATCCTTTCAAATCTAGGACCTCAACTGGTGCAGACTGTATATGCCCTGTGCATTCTGCCTCTGTCTCTGTGAGTTCATATATGGACCGATCCTGTTGACTTAGAGGGCCTTGTTTTCTTGTTGTCCTTCATTCCCTCTGACTATCACACTCTTTCTGCCTCCTCTTCTGCAGGGTTCCCAAAGGCCTGAAGGGAGGGATTTGATGGAAATATCCCATTTAGGGCTGAGAGTGAGACCCAGAGGAGACTGCAGTAGCTGTTCTGCTTAGAGCTGGGGATGAGGCTGGGGGATTGGACTTGGAGGACCTGATTCTCTGGCCTGAGTGGCCTGTGGTTCCCCAGGAAATGTCCGCTGGAGGTTGGGGCTTGGAAGTTGGTTACAGGTGGTCTAGAAGAGACTGTGATGAAGGCACTGGCACCTTATCCCCCAGAGTAAAGGGCTTATACCCATCCTTAGATCAGTGTCAACTTCTGCTTTTCTTGGCTTGAACTGACAGGCAGGGTGACTGAATACTTCTGAGAGTTAAAGTCATGATGAGCTCAGCAGAGTCTGCTGTGTCATTATCTCCCTGGACAGAGCAAATCCCCACAGAGGATGGCCTGAGGTGGTTCCATCTCAGGACACTGGAAGTGATGTAGATTCTTGGGAAAGTATTGTATGTTCCAAAGAATCTGTCAGCTTACTCAGAACCCACTTCCCACCCTTGTCCCCAAATCTCCAAGGCTGAGTACATTCCAGAACTAAGATATTACAGTTAGTCGGTCTTTGTTTGAGCTACAAATGAGCACTCATGATCTTGGAGTCGCACAGAATCTTAAGTGGGCCTCCAATCAGACCTCAGCCTAGATAACTAGAATGCCTCTGGGACCCCTGCTATGGACCAGGAAGCCTGTGATTCTTGGGAAGTTAGAGTGGGATAGATGAGGATCCCTTCTGAAAATAGAGAGTGGCCTAATTTGAGCAAGAGGCTTCACAGGTGTAGACACACCATGATGGGGTTATGCTGGGTTAGGGTGGGCTCCCATGCACTGACTGCTGTCTTCATCATTTGGAATCAGGAAGAGCCAGGGGAAGACAAGAAGGTGCAGGCAGAGGTGGGTGCACTGCCTCTTCAAGTGCAGATGCTGAGGGTGGCCAGAGAAGCCAGTGAGGATTCTCTCCATAGTACTTCAGAGGACCATTGCCGTCAGCAAGCATTGTCCCCTGGGGACCTAGAAGACAGTTTGACTTAGGGCTTCTGGATGACAAAACGGTGAGGAAATGTGTCCCTTTGCGCTTAGACACAAGGCTGAAGGATGTGGGTCTCAGAGTGCAGCTATGACTTTCTCTTCCCATTCTTTCACGTCTTCCCCCTTTCTGCTCCCTCCTCCTTCCCCCCACTTTTCTTGACCTCTATGTTCCTCCTTCTCCCCTTCTTTCTCTTGTTCTTCCTCCTCACTCCCCCTTTCTCTTCTTTCTCCTTGCTCTTCTTTCTTTTTCTTCCTCTCCTCCTCAACCCCTTCATCTCCCCCTCATCCCCTTTCTCCCCCTGCTCCTTGATCTGACTTGGTCACTGTGTCTTAAGTCAAAGATGCGGGACTGCGATAGACACTGGTCCCTTTTTAGCCTTTCCAAAACGGCTTTGTGCTAAACTCCTCAACTCAGGCTCCCTGTTGAAGAAATGGCTCTTGCTGTGCTCGTGTTACCCAGAATCCTCTGTGCTGGTAGCCAGCACCTCTGGACACTCACAATACCCTATATCTGGCCTGCAGAGCCAATTGGCAGACATCTCCTGTCCTCACACAGAGTCATGTGGCTTTGGCTCAGTGGACTTGGTGTTCAACCCTCAGACAGGAGAAGTTGACAGCTCTTCAGATCAACAGGCTTCTCTGTCAGCCATTTCCTTGCTTTGTCCTACAGTCCCCAGGAAACCCTCATTTGTCCAACTGCTGGCCTCAGAATTTTTCTGCACTGGGGTAAAGTGTATAGTGATTAAAATACAACTTCCCAGTTTCTAAGCCCTACTAAACCAGGCCCAAGGTGAGCACCACAGTCCCCATGCAAGCTGAAGCAAGGGCTCACACATATCTCAATCCGATCCTTCACTGCTGCTACTTTTATATATTTTTACCACATTCCTTGTTCTCTTCATAGACCCTGCTCCTGCTCTTCATCCACAGGCAGAAACACCGCCTTGGGCTTCCTACTGGCCAGACCACCACTGGTTACTTACTAGCCCCCTCACTCAGGGGACCTGTATCACACCTCCCTGAGATGTGCCTGGGGTTACATGCTCCCTCATCTGACAGTCGTCCTCTCCAACTGAGGTGGAATTGGGGCCATAGCAGAATTCCAATTTTGTGCCCCCCTGGGTGAGATGCCATGTAGGGCAGAGCCAGTCAGAGCATCTAAAATTAGAACTGAGGTATAGGTTTGTGAAGTGAGACCCATAAGTGTAATTAAGGAAGTGGGTCACCATTCTGCCACTTCAGGGCTGACAGCAGGAGCCCAAAGTGTGAGATTTTCAGACATGAATTTAAAATAAACACAATGGAAAGACTAGGTAAAGTCTTTACTGAGCTCTTTAGAATTTATTTTTTGTTGTTGTTTATTATGTTTTATTAATTTAACTGACTTATTATGAGACAGCGTCTCCTGTAGCATAAGCTGGCCTTGAACTCACTGTGTATCAAAGGATGATTTTGAACTCCTGGTCCCTCCTGCTTCTACCTTTTGAGCTCTACTATTGCAGACATTCACCACCATACCTGGCTTTTCAAAGTTGGGGATTGAGCCACATTCCCAACTCCATCTTTGTGCTTCTTCAGTGAAGCAGGAGCTGGTACTGACCACTCTGTCCAAAACCCGGTGAGTCTGTCCTTGGCGTCTCCTTCAGTGCATGGACAGAAAACACAGGGGCTGTCCTCGCTGCTGTCATGACTCCTCCTGACCCTGCACTTGGTGACCCAGACAGAGGAGGAAGGTGATTCTGCTCAGAGGGTCTCTCTGGGAGAAGGAACCCTAGCCGAAGCTGAAAGAGTGGACGGGGAGGCCCTGGAAGCCAGCTGATACTCATCACCTCAGCACCTCCTTGCCTGACCTCAGTCCCTCCACCCACAGAACTTGGCTTGTCAGGGTCTCCTGTCTCACCAGACTGAGAACAGATTTGCAGAAGTGCTGCAGACAGCCCCACAGCTCGGAACTGCTCTCTCCAGACCCCACTTCACGGTTCTTACACTGTACTTCAGTGACCAGTCTCTGTGTCTATCTCCAGTGAGGACACTGCTCACTGCTGCCTTCACAAGGACCGTGGAGAAAGCGGAGGGGACAGGCTTGTCAGTGATCTCAGGTGGCTCCTGGGGAGGGCACGCACATCTTTCCTCTCTCTCTGATCCCTAAAACTGACTGCATGCTCTTGGTGAGCAGGTTTCCTTACCACACTCTATGGCGTACATCTATGACTCGGAAGTGTTTGGAGCCCAGGAACTGTTGAATGACAAAAAGACAGTGCAAATGGGGGACTACTTCCACTTTCTGCACCCATGCCCAGGAAAGCCTCTAAAATTCGAAATCTGAAGCATCCCAATGTGGTGCTTTATTCCCTTCTATTTTTTTGCAGTCACGATTTTAAAAAGTACTTTATGATAGATTTTTAAAAACGCCTCAATTATATATTACCCAATAGTCCTTAATTACAGACTATCCCATAATCACATAATTATGGACTTTTAGAGATTCATATTATTTGCTCCATGGTCCACAAAGAACTGTTCTGGACTATCTTGCAATTGTGTAATTAGGGATGTAGAAAGAGGCTGTTTCATCAATAGTTTGTGCCGATATAGCCTGTCATGTCACAGCGACTCAATGACTCAAGGAATGTTCTGGATCCTGAGTCATCACTGCACCACGGCACTAGGATGCAGCACACAGAACTGCCCTACAGGACAGGAGCCCCTCCCTCCAGCAGCTGGGGCATGGTGCTCATAGAGACTGGATTCTGTAGTGAAGGGGCTGGGGGGTGGTCACAGGTCAACATTATGGACACGTCATAAATGAATCATATTTTATTTCGAAGTCAACACATTCACAGGGAAACTTGATTTATTATTATTTTGTAAATCAATGCATTATTAGGTTGGGATATCATCAAAGCTTCTGTGTACTGTGGTCCGGGCAGAACTAAGCCAGACCAGCAGAGTAAGGCCTGTATTCCTGAAAATGAACCTTCAGGACCCTCTTCTATGTATTCAGTGAACCTAGAAGGCTTATGTGGCAGAGAATTCCTGAAGTTGGGAGTTGAAGACATTTTAAGATGCCAGAGAGTCATCTGTCACACACAGATGACTCAGCCCCAAACTAGGGCAAGCTCATCTTATTCCATTTCTCTCACAGAGACTCGCTCTCAGGGAAGAGGCCTCCTGAGAAAGCGAAGTACTTATTTTATTCAATGTTCTGGTTTTAAAAGAACTCATGGGCAGTCTTCCTGTCAGTGGTAGACTAGATAGTGTCCTGAAGTGAC
>CABHPH010156345.1:0-19587 GCA_902168325.1 Peromyscus nudipes
TGGAAAAAATGAGTCTAAACTTTATCTTTGAAATGGGCTTGTAACAAAAACCACATTTTTGAGAAATAAAGTGTACTGGTTTGTCCATTATTTAAAATATCATTTTTTTTCTAGGGAAATTAAATTCAGATAAATAAGGTAGAGGGAAGGTCAGAAGAGAGATAGGCACATAGAAAAGCAGAGAAAGGAAGGGAGAAAGGGAGGGAGGGAGGGAGAGAAGGAGCTTTCATGTGATTAATCAAAGAAAGCTTTATTCTGTATTATGTGTATTTCTTTGTTCATTTTGTTCCCTCTTCTTCTCCTTCTTCCTCCTTCTCCTCCTGTTCCTTTTCTTCCTCTCTCTTCTTTTCCTTTTCTCCTTCTCTCTCATAAGCCTTACCCATCTTATATAGGAAGAGAGAATAAATCTCTTGCTTTGCCCTCCAAATGTTTTATTTTTTCCCCTGTATGTAAGACAACAAATCCAAAACATTACTTTCAATTTTCATTGTCATTAACCTTAAAAGCTATTCGTATAAATTTGTGCTTCAGTATTGGCCGTGTTTCACAGTATAATATTGGCTCAGTAAGATCAACAGACTAATTAACAGTTTTGTTTCATGTAATTTCATGATTGGACAGAAATTAGGAAGTCATGTAATAAAAGACTCACTAACATGCAAAACTGTATGTACTCTCAGGAAAGGACTCTTGAGGGGCTGGCAAGCTGGCATTTCATCTTTGGCACATTTGAATATGTTAGGAAACTCTCAATTTCACAATGATAGCCATTTCAGATTTAGTAATTCTGATTCATAATTTTCCTGTTCTCTAGTATTAACTCTGTTCAGTTCTCTGTCTAGTAAGGAGATGTCTTATTTAAATGATGTTGACTGCCTCATTATTTAGGGACAGTCATTCTGAAACTCTTAACTCTCCATACTTATTAAACCTCTGTGTTCCTCATACTTTTCTCAGATGACATTCATTCCATACTCTTGATTATTTTGTTTACACAATTTCATTTTATTTAAAAAAATGCTCCTCAGTCCATGCTCATAATGGGCTCCAGTTACTATGTGAAGAATGGATGGACCTTCTTATAAATTTGATAATTCTAGGAAGCAAATCAGAATGGCCTTTCCTAAATTACTTGCAGAATAGCCATGTGTCCTCTCAAATTTTGTTTTGTATCCATAACAAATTTTAACAATTTAAGCTCGGTATCAGTGTTACAGTTCCTTCATTTCAATTGAACAGACTTTTCATTTTATAAACAAGGAAAACAGAGCCAATAAAGGATTTTGAAGACACAAACAGTACTTTGTGCCTGCTTGTGTTTCACGGGCTTTTGGGAAAGTGTGATTCTGTAGGGGAGTGAGCATGCACATAGCCTATAGACACCATGAGCTGGCAAGGACACAGGAACTTTTATGACTTATTTTGGAAAAATAATCAAGGAACTATAAACTGGTTTTTGGCCCTACACATCATTTTATGTATAATGTGAAGAAAGAGATAATGAGAAATATTTAAAAACTGTTGATAGAAATATTTCAAGATAGGAGATCAAATATTAGAGGATATAAAATTTTTAATTGCATAAAATTTGGTTTATCATGAACAAAAATCTTTTGTGCAGCAAAGAGTTTTGATTTTCTTTTCCTAACTACTATGGATCTTCCTAAATATATAGCATGGAGAGATTGTGGGATTGTACAGCGGTGTGGTATTCTTTTCACTCAGATCATCCTGTGTCACATCTTTTCTTCTCTCTGCTGATTTTCACATATGTCTTCTTTAAAAAATCAACAAAATCAGCTGCTGAATATATTAAGGACATGCAGATTACATATTCACAATTTTGTGATGTTAGGAAAATCTAGAGAAAATTTTGATTGTGTAAGCACTGAAATTCTGTCTTAACTGTTTTTGGAATAAAAACCCCAAATGAATGCGTGTGAAACTGATACAGCTTTTGACTGTTAACAAATCACTCTGCACTGGACAGAGTTTCTTTTTTACTATTAAAAAATATCAATTACATCCTATAGCATTGGGGATATTAGTGAGAACGCCAAAACATAAATTAGAAAAGGGGTGTTCTGTGAATGGTGATATATGAGGTAGAAAGGGGTGTTCTGTGAATGATACATGAGGTAGAAAGGGGTGTTCTGTGAATGATACATGAGGTAGAAATGGGTGTTCTGTGAATGGTAATACATGAGGTAGAAAGGGGTGTTCTGTGAATGATACATGAGGTAGAGAGGGGGTGTTCTGTGAATGATACATGAGGTAGAAATGGGTGTTCTGTGAATGGTAATACATGAGGTAGAGAGGGGTGTTCTGTGAATGGTGATACATGAGGTAGAAAGGGGATGTTCTGTAAATGATACATGAGATAGAAATTCTGTGAATGATGATATGTGAGGTAGAGAGGGGTGTTCTGCGGATGGTGATACATGAGGTAGAAAGGGGGTGTTCTGTGAATGAAATACGTGAGGTAAAGAGGGGGTATTTTGTGAATGATACATGAGGAAGAGAGGGGTGTTCTGTGAATGATACATGAGGTAGAGAGGGGTGTTCTGTGAATGATACAAGAAGGCCTAGGTCAGTCCCTTGCAGGATCCCTGGTTGTTGACTCAGTCTCTGTGAGCTCCTATGAGCCCAGGTTAGCTGTTTCTGTGGGTTTTCCTGTGGTGTCCTTGATCTCTCCAGCTCCTGCAATCTTTATTCTTATAGTAGTAAAATATTAGGGAAAATGATTCTGTTGGGAAAAGGACCATTTTAAATGTACATTGAAGTTTTAAAAATAAATGTTTTTTTTGGAATCATCTATGTGAATTGTTAGCTCACTAATTTAGATAATTAACTGTGCATGATATTTCAACTGTCTTTAAAATTAGGAAGCAAGGACCTCTTTTTCTGAAATAGCATTACTATATTTTACTCAGTTCTCACTTCTATGGATATAATTCACTCCAAATATATGATGCATTAATTCAAATAGTTTTTTTATGTATCTGGAGAACTCCAAAGTCTGTTTCTATTCATTTTCATAAAATAAAGATGCAATGAACTTACATAAATTTGTTTTTACTTTCTCTTTCAGGGTCCAAGTTGAATTCTACATGAATGAAAACACATTTAAGGAGAGATTAAAATTGTTTTTCATAAAAAACCAGAGATCAAGTAAGTTATTACCATCATTCTCTTTGGCTCTTTGAATAGAAATCTACCTCAAAATTCCAGCTGTATAATGTTTCACAAAATCATTGTCTATATAACAGAATAAAATTGGTAGAATATTTAGTTGGAAGTAAACGTAAAAAACAAAAACAAAGTGGAAGATGCTACATCTAGTAGTTTAAAAGTCTCTTTAATATTGCAAGTCTCTAAATCCCACATGAATAGGTAGAGCCCTATGTGCCCTGTTTGAGTTCTGAAAAACACTGACAAATATAGTTTAAGTAGAGCACACCTTTAATCTCAGCACTCTTGATGATGAGGCAGAAGGATCAGAAAGTCAAGGTCATGGAACCTTAAAGATTGCATTATGTGGGGGGGAGGGGCTCATAGGTCTTATGGCTGCCTGATACGGCAGGCAACGGTTGCTGGGGATAGAGAAGTCCTTTTGTTCAGTGGTGTAGCCACTGGGTAATGCTCATGAGCCTGTAAATACTCATGACCCATACTCAGGCAAGTAACCCCAGTTACACTCAAGGGTTTGGAAAATATGGGATATGGGAACATATCCATATTCTACCTGTAGGAAAATTAAATCATACTAGTGAGATATTCTCAATGGCAGAGTCACTTCAGGGTTAAAGTTAGGAATTGGTTAATGCCTTCCTAACTTTGTTTTTAGCATTTCCGAGGAAGCCCTATCAGTAGACATTACCTAAAGTGACTAAATCACTTGAATGAAGCCTCCCTCAACACCATGAATCAGGATTAGTCCAGTCATTGTTTGAATACTCACCTGACTAAAGAAGGGACCCATTCTATGAATCTGTAAGCTTTAAGAGGAAATGAGCCCTTTTCAAGGCTGTAGTTTTTTTTGTTCAGAATGTTTTATTGCAACAACAGGGCTGCAACCAGAGACGGTAACCCACAAAACCCCTCAGCACTTCATAAGAAAATCTAGAAATGACTGCACAATTAAAAAATTCACTGTTAAGGAATGTTACAACACATTCTACAAAAGTAGACTAAAAAGGTAACAGTCCATTCTAGATTTCATCAATTAATAATTATTGGAAAGCTTTTCTCACAATTTTATGAAAGATACATAAAGCAAATACCACTGATAAGTACAAGAAGGGCAGTGTGCCTGTTAATTCTGAGCATGTTTACTTAACCTTCTTCACCAAGTATCATGGTCCTTCCAACTGTGACCTAAGAAGTTTGTATGGCATATTCATGATGCTCTTAATTTTCACAAAATTTAAGATTCCATTGACATTAATCCTAGTTTTTAAAAAGTTCAATTTGCTCAATTCAGTATGAGAAAAAAAATGTTTGTCTATATGTGTATTATTCAGTACAAGTTATTATGGCTTCTCTTCATAAATGATGACATAATTACTATATAACCTGTAATTGTAGAGGTGATATATGTCATAATATAAACATAATAGCAAAAGTATTACACATAATTATATAAACATGTTTTCTCGGTAATCAAATCAACAAGGTGCTACAGAGCCATAGGATTTATTATAGTGTGTGGGGGGAGCAGGTTGATTTTTGAGCTAGTTAAAGTTGGTTTCCAAGCAGTGGTTAAAATGCTTGAAGCTGTACACAGAGAGGCCTGAACCAACCTTGACTAAATGTTAATTTTATGGCTTTTGACTTTTAAAACCTGGGTTTCCCAACTGTAGAATGCCCTTGGTCATTTGTGGTTCATTGATTCTATGACATTCACATTTTATTTTAGTAGTTGGATAATTAAAATTCAGCTACCAAGAAATTCAGTAAGTTTAGGCAATTACAGTGTATGCTTTCTTAATACTTTCTAACTGCTGTACTGAAAGATGATACTTTTGACAATTTTTTTTTCTATCTCTTTTATGTGCTGAGTTCAAATGAAAACTGAATTTTGTTGTTTGCTTAGGTCTAAGAATCCGCTTGTTCAACTTTTCCCTCAAATTGTTAAGCTGCTTATTATACATTATCCGAGTGCTGCTTGAAAAACCTTCACAGGGAAATGAATGGTAAGGTTTGTCTGTGTGATCCACACAGTATTTTAATTGTTTTGAATCATTGCAATTTGCAGGATATTATTCACTTTTTAAAGGATGTGAGACATTTGTATGAACTGATCTGATCTTTAGGTAACTCATATCTTCCAAGGTTTGTGGGTACATTACTGTTTAAAAATAATCTGAATTCTGTTCCATGAATGTGCTGGTGCCAGTCAAAATGCTTTGAGTATTATCTTAAAATGGGCTCACCAGACTCAGAAGGACAAACATAGTATGTACTCACTCATAAGTGGATACTAAATGGGAGGAAAGGGATGGCCAGACTGCAACCCACAACTCCAGAGAGGCTAGCTAACAGGGAAAGACCCTAGGAGGGACACATGGATGACCCTGTGAAGGAGAAGTGGATGAGATCTCCATGAGTGGACTGGGTGTAGGGGAGTGGCAGAGGGCAAGGAGTGGGGGATGAGAACATAGGGAAACGGGAGGGTCAAGCTGGAACAGGGACAGAGGGGGGGGGGCAGGGAGAAAGATACCATGATAGATGAGGACATCATGGGAATAGGAAGAGGCAGGGTGCTGGGGAGGCTCTCAGGAATCCACAAGGTTGACCCCACCTTGGTCTGCTGGCAGTGGTCCAGTGGGTGCCTGGACTGGTCGACTCTGGTGACCAGTCTAGTAAATAACCTAGCTGTCATCATAGGGCCTTTGTCCAGTGACAGATGGAGGCAGATACAGAGATCCATGGCCAGGCACCAGGCTGAGCTCTGAGAATCCAACTGATGAGAGAGAGGAGAGATTCTGCAGGTGAGGGACGTTGAGATCATGATGGGAGGATGTGCAGAGATGACCAGTCACACTAGTGGAAGCCCATGAACTGTGGACTGGTGGCTGTGGAGCCCCCATGGGACTGGACTAGGTCCTCTGGACACGGAAGACAGTTGTTTGGCTAGAACTGTTTGGGGGGCACCCAGGCAGGGGGATCGCGATCTGTCCCTGGTGCATGGGCAGGCTTCTGGGAATCCGTTGCCTGTGGTGTGACACCTTGCACAACCTTGGTGCAGTGGGAAGGGGCTTGGACCTGCCTAGGCTCAGTGTGCTGGGCTCTGCTGACTCCCCATGGGAGACCTCGATTTGGGGGATGTGCGGATGTGGGGTGGCTTGGGAAAGAGGGCTGGGGATGGGAGGAGGGAGGAGGGGGTGTCTGTGGATAGCATGAGGAGTGAGTTGAAAATTTCTTAATAAAGAAAAATTTAAAAAAAAAATGGGCTCATGTCCCTGAAGACTTGAAGGCCTTTCTGTTACTGAATCACAAATGCTCGATAGTATGCCAGCTTTCTACATACTTTCTGTTTCAATGCACTTGTTACCCTTCAATGGAAACACTCAAGAATCTTTCAAAAGGGTCACAGCCTATGAATATTTATTTAGTTAACTGATACTAATTTATTGATGTATTTTAGTTTTTTACATTCACAATCTTATTACTTTTCTTAACGTATTTCCGCTAAGTCATTGCCTTCCTTTTAGGCTTTTACCTTTGCAAAAACAGGAGGTCTTCAGAGGCCTGAGTGTGTAATGACATTCATACATAATTTTGATCTCATTAACACCCAGGACTCCTGTTCTACCTAGTAAGTTTACAACGATATTCAAAGAAGAAACTAAAATTTGGTGACTAACTTCTGTTATAAATTTCTCTCATTAAATTTTGCCTTAAGATAAAACAAAATGCATAAGTAAGAGATAAAATGAGTTTATATTATATATATATAAATTATATATATATATATAAATATATAAATTTGATAATCTAGCTTGTTTAGAAAGTGACTGTAATTTTGAGTTTATTTAAGGGTTTGGATATCAGATGAGGATTAGGAAGTGAATTAGTCAAGTTTGGCTACTGTAATAGTATGTGTGATAACTACTTATGAAATTGAATCATGGTGAGTCACTTTCATGAATCCTTGGTCTATCTCAGTCATATTACTGTAAGTTAGGTTAGTGAGAGGTGTAGCATGAGTCTTAAAAGTTCTTATTTATAAAATCAAACCCGGAGCCAAGTATTGGGGTGAACACTGGAAGGTCAGAGAGACAGAATAAGCCACAGCTATCTCACCTCGCTGAATCCTCAGCTGGTCTTGTTTCCTCAGACTGGATGCCCCGAGCCCTCATCCAGAATGGGTCTCAGCTGAACTGCTGCTAGAAGCCTGAAAGCTTAACCAGCCACATGCTTCTCCAGGCCAAAGGCCTCTCCAGGGCAAATGCCTCTCCAGGGCAAAAGCCTCTAGTTTCTTGTCCTCACGCCTTATATATCTTTCTGCTTTCTACCACCACTCCCTGGGATTAAAGGCGTGCTTTCTGGGATTAAAGGCGTGGGTCACCATGCTTGGGTGTATCCTTGAACACATGAATTTCTGCCTCTGGAATGCTAGGATTAAAGGCGTATGCTACCACTGCCTAACCTCTATGTTTAATATTGTGGCTGTCCTGTTCTCTGACCCCAGATAAGTTTATTAGCATACACAATATTTTGGGGAACACAATACCACCACAGAGAGGCTCATTGGAACATTCAGTTTTCTGTAGGAATCTGCCTGTGTAAAAGCGGTTTGGAGGAATCCTGCTCTTTTCTAGCATGAGATTCGTTTCATGGTATATGTTTTTTCCTTTAGTAGACAGTTAATTTTTACCATAGAATTCTTAAATCATAATCAGTGGCTTGCTCATATTTGCTATTTCTGCCGCGGGACCTTCATGATCAATCTCATTATGCCTATTTTCCAGTGACCATGAGGTACAGTGCCTGCCTTTCCCCTGTATTCCAAGTGCATTCTATACACAGACTCTCCACTTGGCTGTCCAGAATGCATTCTAAGCTTACCATATTCCAACCAGCTTCTACAATCTTCTTCCCTTTCACAATGAAGAACAGCATTCTCAAAATCCTGCCCCAGTCACAGCCTTCTCCATTGCTGGTGATAATTCCAGCTGAACAGTGGATCAGCCCAATGGCCCAATGTTTTTGCAGTTCCCCTTCGCTCCCAATTTTGTCTGTAGCAGATGAAAACCACTGAGAACATTTTGCTGTTCATAATTCATTATCTACCCTGCTTTCAACTGCTTTTTAATGTGTTACCTTGATGCAGGCCACGTACGTTCTTCAGGACTGCTTCAGTAGCCTGGTACTCAGGCTTGCTATGAATGTTCCCTTTTGGATTATTCTCCACAGGAGAGTCATTGTTGCACTAAAGTGTAAGCCTAGTTCCTATTCATCTGCTTTGAATGACAACGTGCCTGCATTATAACCCCCTTTCCCTGTAGCTTATCCTGTGGTTGCTGGTCCTCTGCCACTTTTCCCTAGACCTTGTTTCTAGTCTTAGGTCACAGGAGGCACATGTCCAGCTCAGAGACTTCACATAGGCTTTGGCTGTTGGGACCACTCTTAGCACTCTCCCTATAAGAACCCCAGAAACATTTGCTTATTTTTCCTCTAGTGCCTTTGTCTCTTTTACATAACATACATATTTTTCTTGTTTGCTTTACTTCCTGAGTTTCTGTGAACATTAGTATAGTCATAGATCATTGGCTGAGTCCCAGGTGGACACACTGAACAGTAGTCATTTTCTAAATAAGTGAGTGAACAGACATATAAATGACATAGCTTTATGTTCTAACTCTTGCTTATGCCACTTCATTAGCTTCCAACTCTAGTGGCCTCCTTAAAATCACTAGGATATTCTTTGCCCTCTTTATATTGAGGCTTCTGAGAAAGGTGTTTTCCCTATCTGCCACTCAAAATTCATCCCTTTAAACTTCTTTTTGCGATCCTGGACCCTCCAGGATATCAACTCTTTGGCTAATATTGAAATAGGATGTCCTTACTTGGCCTTGTTCCCTGTGGTCTAGTTCTACACTGGTTTGGGAGGCTTATGTTGTCCTGTCTGCACAACTTCCAGGTATTTCTCTTAGACTCCCCAATGCATTGCTCTTAAATTTCCCATTTATTTCTCTGTCTTATCTAGAAGTTTGCTGAAATCAAGAGCGATGTTGTCTTGTAGCTTTCTTTCATACTTATCATAGGTCTTGGGAGGTTCCCTTAATAGAATTCTCTGTTAATAGAATTATGCCCACAGATTTTACTAATGATTTTCCATGGAAGATTATTGAGGACCAATATCTAGAGATGTCAGTGTATACTGAGTTTAATACATGCCTCTGTCTTTGTGTCATTAGAAAGGGTCCCCCTAAAAAGTCCTTCTATAAAATACTAAAGTTGTTTTTAAAACTTGGTGATTTATAAATAGAACGTACATTAGAGAGACCTAAAAATTCTGAAATGGTCTGTGAAGGATGCTCCCAAAAGAAAAAGCCATTGGTGAGTGATAGCAGAATAAAATTATATTATTTGGAAACATTAAGAGAACAAAGTTTCCTACAATTAACTTCTGTGTAATATTACTAAGAATATTCAGTCATAATTACAGAGGATATACATTTGAAAAACTAGATTACTGTAATTAAAAACCATAATAAACTAACTTATGTCTCCAATTTGAGTTCGCTGCTTTGTTTAGTTCTATTGTCAATGCAGTCTTGGTTAATGAAAAACAGAAGTGGCCTTTATGGGTACAGGCTCTATTTTAAAATAATGAGACTAATTCAGCAAAGAGATTTATTTAATTATAGTTCTGACCTGATAAGGACACAGATATTTTGAGCTGCTTTGCTTTATTTTTAAGCTTCTCTCGGGAATGAAACTGATATGAAACTATTGCAGTGTGAATAAACAAAAAGACAGGAAAATAATTGTACTGTGAATGTTTGACCATGGATACTGTAAACGTTGGTACATGTGGTATGTTGTTAAGGATTTCAAGGTCGTAGTGCAAGAGACTGCTCTGTGTATTTATGGGCCACATTAGAGGATGAGCTGTGTTTATTCAGGACCTGTAGAAGCTTACATCTCAATTTTATCTAAATACACACCTTTGTTTTGACTTTTGAAAATGTTCAAGTGATTATGGTTGTTATTATTAGTATTAGCATTATTGTTAGTAACGGTAGTAGTAATAAGTGGCAGAATCAAGTCAGGAAGCACATGGTGGTGGTTAGTTGCTTCTATGTTCTGGTCAGTACTAAGTTATGTATGGCCTAGCAATGTCGGCCTAACAAGTGCTCAGTTTCTTTTGTTTGTTGTGGGTTGGGGAGTTTTTAATTCACTAGCCTGGTTTTGGTACCACATAGTACAGACCCATATCAATCAGTAATTTTAAGAAGTAGGAGGAATCCTTTGAGCTTATCTTGTACTCTTTTCCTGGCTGCAGTTTTCCCTCCATTCTCTCCTCCCAGTCCCTCCTCCCCACCCCCACTCTGTCCCCACCCTCCAATCCACTCTTCCTTAAAACAAGGCATATCAAGTTTCAGTAAGACTAAGCACCTCCTCATGTATGAAGGCTGGGCAAGGCAACCCACTATGAGGAGTATGGTCCCAAAAGAGTCAGAGACAGACCCTGCTCCCCCTGCTAGGAACTTCACGAAAGGAAGTAGAGGGAGTGGGAAACCTACCCAGCCATATAACCTTCCACCTCCAGTCTGTCCTGCCTATGGGATGTGCTAGGATTGGTGCCCAGCCCAGTTGTCATCTAGAGGCTTCATCCAGCAACTGATGGAAACAGATGCAGACCCACAGCCAAACAACAGGCACAGCTCAGGGAAAAATGATTATAGGAGCCAGAGGGGCCAAAGATCCCACCAGAAAAACCCTGGGCTCATAGGGGCTCACAGAGACTGACCCAACAACCAGGGAGCCTGCAGAAGACTGACCTAGGCACTCTGCATACATGTGACAGTTTAATCTTTATTTTCAAAAGGTAAAACGTATGGTAGAGGGATCTGATGTAAAATTTCTTCTAATAAATATTACTGCAATTGCAATTCAAAAGTCATGCATGGCAAATGAATTGATTTTGGTAGGTTTTAAAAATTAGTAAGCTCTCAAAGGGCCAAATTGAAAACCTCATACTGGGTTACCATGCCCACTTTGGGAGGTGCTTAGATGAAGGTGTCCGTGTGGTGAAGATTAAAGTACATGGATGCTATATGTACTTGGTGGGGAGTATTGAAGTGGTTTACTGACTAATGGGTCAAGCGTGCAGAGAAGAGTGTCTGTGAGCAGACGCAATGGACTCCAAGCCACTTTCTGAAATCTGCAATGGTAAAACAGACAACAGACTTTGAGGGGAAATCCCAAGTTTGGGTTGGAGTAATTGAAGATGTCATTTAGCCAGGCAGATTGTGAAACTCTAGAGTACTGTGTAGTAATGTTCAGCATAGTGTCTTTCTGTGGTCCCTTAAGCTTTTTAAAGTAAACAAAGTTGGAAGAGTTTATGGCTCTCTTATTATTCTATATACTATGAAAAGAAAATTCCAGTGTTTGGAAATGCATTTAATGCTTTATGAGATTTTCCACTTTTCAAAACTTCAAAGAGTAGGTTGTGTTAACTGTATTGAAGGGTCATTTTAGTTTCATGAAAAATGAAATTGTAACAATTTTCATCTTTTCCTAAGTAGATTTTATTTTTCTGAATGACTCCCAATTCAATCAATTACATGTATAATTAGTGGCATATTAACTCTGTTGTGGTGTTCATTAGAGAGTTTAAATATTTTGTTAATTTCAGAAAGAGTAAAGTAACAGTTAAAGAAGACTCCTATGGACAATTATTTCACAAAAGGACATCATCTTACATATAGTCTATATTGACCTCAGTCAACTTGATTTTTATTTGTGTTAAATATATTCTATAGAAATGCAAATATAAACTATTAATGTACTCTAAACTTTTAGTTGCTGACTTTATTCTGATTGTTTGTGTTGTTCATTATGTATTATTCAAATAGAAATACTTTTAAAACAAAGTCTTTGCATTTGTAGAGGAGACTTTAATGACTTTTTAGTGGATAATGGAGTAAAGATTTTGAGGTGTTCCTGTCCTTCCATATCATTCTAACTAATAGCTTGTTTTATTTTTCATTTACTATGAACAGCAATGAAAAAGTAAATTAAAATGTGATGTGTTTTTATTGGAGTAGAAATGGATATTAGTTAAAACACTGAATCCATGTTATTACTCTGATGCTTCTCATGCTATTTCTATATTTGTTGTCCTTTCTATGCTAATTGCTATCGTTAAACTTTCAAGTATAATCAAATTTTTATAATAAATGGATTTTTCACATTAAAAAACTGACATTTTAATTTTTCTTTCCGTAGGTCTCACATATTTTGGGTTAACAGAAGTCTACCTTTATGGGGCTTACAGGTTATGTACAATTCTATTTTATTCCTCTATTTCTGAATCATTAATATTTCACAGAGAAACCCAATTGGGAAGTGAACTGTTGATGTTCAAGTTGAGTTTGCCTTTATGGCTAACCTTAATGCACATGATAGGCTCACATTTTGACTTATTTCTTCTTGTTTTCCTGAGCCTTGCATTCTAACTTTCAAGATTTTTCCTTGCCATCTGGATTAGAGAGAGTGCTGGAAAATTAAAATAGGTAAATAAACAAAAAAAGCCAAGAAATGTCTCAACCCTCCATGTCTCCCAAACTACTTTCCATGACTCATTTATGTAACTCCTTTCAGATCAGTCAAGCACCACAATTGTGGGTACTTTTTTTCTAGAGAAACATGGAAGAATCTAAATAAATGAATGTATAAGCTTAGAAGGCCAATGAAGTCTTAAGAAAGCAAGACAATAGACAGGAGGAAAGTATGTCTGAATTATAGACCTGGGTTTCTTGGCGTCAGTCGCCTAACCTTAATTCTTGTTTCTGTTAGTCTTGGTGAACATGATTGTTTTGGTAAGGTCCTGTCACGTCTCCTTATATTTATGTGCTATAGATCTTTTTTTTTAAACTTTATGTTAGTTCTTAAAAGTGCAAATTAAACAGAAGACAGGATCACTAACATAAAGAAGACTTGGCAGTTGCAGGAAAAACACTTTATGATTCATTTTCCCTGCGTTCACTTTTAGTAGTTCTATCTAGATCAGGAGTTTGATTGTCTAAAAAGCCATGCTGATTCTTTTCACATAATGTATGGTAGTGAATGATTTTGAAAATGTAGTGTGATTATGCCTACAACTAAAAATTTCTGTGTACCCTTCAATTAAGTGACTTTACACTGACTACTGTTGCAATGTCAATTGGTATACAAATAATCCTTCCCAAATACCTCCTCAATATTAGATATGCATTAAAATATAGTCTTATGGTCTCTCATGTAAATCCTCTATCATTCTTTAATAAAAATTTAGAATAAATTAATATTTCAAAAAGTCCTATAGTTTCCTAAAATTTCTTTTACTTAAATTTTATTCTGAGTAGTACATAACATAGCATGTTAGAATTTTCTAGAACTCATGTAGCAATATGCTATTAGAAAATAGCATAGATAATCATGATAGAAGATTTGTGGAGAAAATAAAAATATTCTTAGCTTCCCATTATAAATATGACTAGCTGCATGAATGCTTGGATAGATTTTTACTTGGCTTGCTGGACATTCATCTGTTTTCTTTGTGCTAAACTTTGCTGTTCACATAAATAATTCAAAAGTTTCATTTTAGTAGAAAACAACTTTAAAACCCCAATAAACATCATTTCTGATTATAAAGTGTCTTAAACCTTAGTTAGCAAGAAGTACAGTTGTTATTTGAATAATTTTCTGTTTGTGCTTCCATATTTCATTCTACTCTCCATTTCACACTAATGAGAAGGCAGGATATGTATTTCCGTGGGAGAACACTTGTTTAGAATGTGAGAGATCTGGGCTTCAATTCCTCAGCATCACAAAGGGAAAACACTTGTAATTAGTTCGCTTATGTAATAAATGAAACATCACTGAAGAAAAATTTCTCTATTTCTCTGCTTCAGTGTACCCTAAAACTAACAGTAACAATTGCATATACTTCAGAGGAAGTAGAGAAAGACCCTTGTCTCAAATGACACAAAACCAGCATTTCCAACCAGAAAAGCACAATTTGTCATGGAATTGTTATGTAATCTCAAAATACCCTGTCTCAAAAAAAAAAGAAAAAAGAAAAAAAATGTGAAATTATAAAACCTAAGCTGTAATACATGAGGTAGTATAGTATTGTGTGCATCTCTTCACCTGCTGATTGAAATTTAAGTAATAGTACCACTTATATCATGTGTATATATATATATATGTATATATCATGTGTATATATATCATATGCAGCTATTTATACATTCTCACACACTTGTTTACAGTTACTAGCACATTGTGAAAACATATTTTATTTACTTTGCATTTTCTCATTAGGTTACAATTTGTTTTTAGGTCTCAGTGGCATTGATCAGTCTATTTGAAACAATACTCCTTGGTTATCTCAGTTATAAGGTAAGCTAGTCTAATTAGTTTTCTGCTGTAGACCTCACTGCTGGCATTTACCAAGTTTTCTTCTTTTTATAATTCATACTTGGGGATAAGGCAGGCTCTTCTTAAACCACTTTAATTATTCAGAGCCTCTCTAGTATGTGATAAAAAAACTATAGCAATATGGTTGAATTTTCCTTGGTGTCTTAGAAGTACTTCACTAATTCCTGTGTGTTTACTTACCCATTATAGGCATACTTCTATTGAGGCAGTGGAATGATACTCATTTTTATTGTTCTCAATCTCTTTTCTTAATCTGTTAAAAAAATTAGAAAACAATTGTGTCTTTTAGGAGTTATTTTAATAAATTATTTTAATTGCTGGTGAAGTTCTGTTTGGTTAACCCAGTTTATCAAGTATTTATGAAGTGCTCCTATTTAATGAAAACTATACTTGATGGCCCTTTTCTCCACAGGTTTACAATCTAAAAAATGGGATGATGGGGAAACTATACAAATTAGTGCAATATAAATCAGAAAGCAAGAAGTAGTGTTTGACAGGTATAAATAAATATGATGGGTGCAGGAAAAGAAAGAATGTTCCTTAGGATAAAAAGAAGTACCTCAGTGATAAGCAGAGTCCTTTATGAATGACTTTAATAAGGCGATGTGAAAAGACAGGGCCATTGGGGTGGGTAAATTAGCAAAGGAGTAAATCAAAGAATATGTATATGAAATGGAGGATGACAGATGACTACATTTGGTTAAAATATTGATACCTTGTATGGCAATATAGGATGGGAAATTGTCAGAACCTCTGGGTAACACAACTCCACAACACATCTCACAGTAAAGACCATGTGTGCCAGTGACAAATCATACAGTATGTGGAGAAAATCAGTAATGAGGCTGGGCATGGTTGTGCACCACTGTAATTACAGGCTTTGGAGATAAAAATAGAAGGAACCAGAAATCAAGGCCAACCTCAACTATGTAGCAAGCCGGAAATTAGCCTGAGCTTCATGAGGCTCTTAAGAAAAAGAAGAAAAACAAAAAACAAAAACAAAACAAAACAAAACAAAAAACCTCAGCTCAACCAACCAGAAAAACAAACAGAAAAAACCCCAAACTAATAAAAAGGGAGAATTAGGCTTGGTCAAATAAATTGTTGTAGCTGATGAAGGATTATGAAGGCAGAAGATTGGTTTTGGTCGATGAAGAAAAGGAAACTAAAATGCCATTTTTAAGGTTTTCTGGATTGAGATAACTAGAAACAATGTGGAAGGACTAATAGAATTATAATGCAAAGAAAAAATCAAGGTAGAATCTAGGTAGAGCAGAATTGGTTTTGGAGATTGTGATATGGTGGTGGACAGAGAGGCATGATATGAAAACACCTGAGAGTGAGGATTAAGATCTTCTAGAAGATTCATTAAAACTCAATGTTCATGTTCACGGAAATGATAAAGGGAGTCAAGGAATTCTCATGCAAAGAATCAGCATCAAAGTAGAAGCCAAGGATTTGAGGGGCAGAGCTGATCACCTACAGGTTTTAGAGAGAATACACAGCAATTGGAAGACAGAAAAGAAGTGGAGGCAGAAAGTACTATTTGTCCTTAGTTCACACATAGTGACATAAGAATACAAGGTTCTAATTCTGGAAGAATTGTTATTTGCTATCTATTTCCTAGTTTCCAAGATTAAACTACTTTTCAGTCCTAAATTTTGATCAAGTATTATTTGCAAACTCAATCAACATTTCTTCTAGGTCTATTTTATTTCTATTTAAATTTTCATTAGTCCTATCTAAAATACCTAGAAAACAGTATCAATTTCTGTGACGGCAAATCTAATGAATAAGCATGTATGAAAATAAATTAATAATCATAAGAATATGGAGAGTTTAAAAACACATGAGAACCGAGCTGTTAGAAATGTCTAAGTAGGATCAACATTGTGCGAGAGTATGTGAACTATGAAAAATGCCTGAGGTTTCTGAAAGAGGCAGTAAGCTCCTTTTCGGCTTCAGAAATCTGTCTTAATGGACACCATTGAGAATAAAATATCTTTAATCTAGAATGTTGTTTTACTGGATTAGCAACTTACTAATAGGATTGAGGGACTCAGAGATGGCATTCTAATGATGGAGACTATCTGAATTGCTCAAAGAGAGAAAACATAGGGAGAGTGAAGAATGATGGAAGAAGAAATCTAATAGAAAGTAATGAGAAGCCAGACAAGGAAACAAGGATTTAGACACCAACTGAGATGAGCTTCCATTCTCATACAAGAATGTAGAAGATGAGGGGTGATGAAGTCACATATATTTACATTACTTAGAAAGTCCTAATCCAGTGATATTCTGTATTGCCAGAGGGATAGACTTTTAATAATCTGTGTCTCCTGGCTGAGAATATGTACTATAAGTTTGTCTTGATGAGTATATGTCTCTAGATTCTCAATTACCTAAAGTGAAAAATTGAAATGCTAAGATTGTCTTTAAAATTGTTTAATCTTCACCTGTGTAATGAATGTTGAATGTAAGGCATAGAAGACTTACGTCTAAGTAGGCATCTGGGTGTTTTGGATATATCAGTCATGTCTCTTTCACTTGTGCATGCTTATTTGAAGAGACATAACATAGCCAGATATTAATATTCATTTGTAAATGTATTTCCTCCAAATTCTAACTAAACGTAATATGAAAATGTTTTATTTTTTTCTGCTTTGCTGAAAGGATTCCCAGCTCTGATTGAAGAAGTCATTTAAAATATACAGAGATTCAGGATAACTTTCCATTGCAATTATATGATGATGGCATTCATAATTAATTACTTCCTATCATTGACAAAATGAGAGCAGAACATTACAAGGCTTAGAAGACAGGGCTTGATGATATATAATATTTCTATTCTGACCTCCATAAACTTTAATGGCTTAGCTAGAAGAGAAATAGATGTTAAAGTCCAAAAAGTTACAAAGGAAATAGAAAAGATAAAAATGAATTTGTGACAAAAGAATAAATTTCTATTAACTATCTTCTTTTCCTCTCATAAATTTAGTCAAAAGCATGAACTCTTTTGACCTAGCCACTACAGTGTTGGGTAACTTCTTTTCAATAAATAAATTAAATAATTGGTAATAATTTATGGCCTATAAATAAGAATTTAAAATCTGCTTCTTTTTACAAACTAGGATTTTTAAAAAGTAGAAGATAGGCTTGCAAAAAATGGTATTTAATTGCATTACAAATTCTGTCTATATTTAACATTGTTTAATATGCAGAGATCTGAGATTTCAATGTGAATAGACACTAAACATATATTTCTTCCATGTATTTGTATAAATATATTGATATTTATATATTTAATATTAAAAAATACAATATTAAAAAGCATTTAAGCCCTCAACATCAAACATTCTATAATGAGAATGAATTGAGTTTTAACAATTACAATAGTTTAATCTCTCATGGAGACCTGAGAACAAAACTTTAAAGTACATGTGGAAATTAGCACATAATGAATTACAAATCCATGGCATAATGAACGTTATTTTCCCTTATTTAGATGTGTAGGTCTGTGCTCATGTAATCCTTCCATTCATGTTCATAACTGCTTGGCAAAACACTCACAGTAATTACCTAACACTAAAGTTCTTATTCTTCTGGCACCATAACTACCCTCTAAGTCTTTATCAACTGCTTTTAAAATAGAACTCTATTTATACATACATATTCATTAAATCAAAGGAAACAGAAACAAACATCAGCATGATTTCCAAAGCTCTACAAATAAACTTCATCACACCTAGAAGCTTTTGTTAAGTCTATGATTACTTGTTCCATAATTACTCTAAAAATGTATTATTTCTGAGAAAGACAGCACCTGAGTAACTTATCTGAAAAAAAAAAACTTGTATTTTCTAGATGGTTTCAAGTACATCTAAATACTATGGATTCTTTGCCATGCCTTGACATTTGAAATTTACATATTGCTAATCATACATTTAATGCTATAAGCTTTATAATACTATTTGAAATCTATTCAAAGAAGATTAACTATCAGATTTTTTCATTATGTAAGTTAAGCATTCTTGCTTTTATTCCTTATAAACAAAATGTTTAACTCACACACCTAAGGCTCAGGCAAGATTACAGAAGAGGGAGAGGAAAGATTTTAAGAGACAGAGGATTAGGGAATTTGCTGTGAGATTGTGTCTCCTAGTAACATCAACAACTATACCAGAAAACTCCTACCAACCAGACTGCCCATACATGAGCTGAACAAAGGTGAGGCCCAACCAGATGTGGAAAAGCCCACAAGGCTTCAACCCTTCAGAAAGAATGACAGGCAACTGAGGAAAACTGGGATTGGGAGAGGTGGTCCTCCCCAGAGAAGAGCACTCTAGTTGGTTGTCCAGTGCCAATCAGCTCTGAAAACATACATTCAAAAGTAATATTATATGGACCCATCAGGTTATATTAAGGAATATATCTGTATATATAAACGCTTGCGTTTTTGCAGAAACAACAAATGGAAAAGGAGGTCATGAATTTGAAGGAGAGTGGGGGAGGGTTATATGAGAGGGTTTGGAGGGAGGAAAAAGAAGGGAGAAATGTAATTAATATACAATCTCAAAAAAACCCCAAAGAAAAAAATATTTATATATAATTCTTAAGTTCAAACTGGGCTTTAGAATACCTAGGTTGCCATATTTCTGCAATTTTTATAATAAGTGCCTTTTGGAATTGATTTCTGCTTTCCTTGGTGATAATATCTAGTACATATTCTGTCATGTATTTTGTTGCAGTTTAAGGACTGGCATGCCCATGGTAACTGAAATGGCTGGATTAAGCTTTACTTACATTTTATTGAATTCTGCCAATAAGAGTAACCTAGGATCGCACAAATAGAATTGATAGAATGTTATCTCTTAGAAGGAGCAAACGTTTTTTGTTTGTATTATGAAAGCTAAATTAAGTGAAATA
>CABHPH010156345.1:24587-41887 GCA_902168325.1 Peromyscus nudipes
CCAAACCTTGTGTTTGGACCATGTCTTTCCTAGAGTGACTGTCAGGATGACTCGGAAAGAAAAAGCAAAATGAAACAAAGGAACAATAAAACTCCTCGGAGTACCTTAATATATACAATGAAGTAAGGAAGGGAGACCACTTGAAGACTTGGATACAAAGGCACCCACCATGCCACATTTTATGCATCAAAATTACTTGGGAGCTAGAATGGCGTTTAAAATAAGGGTAGAAGGCTAGAGAGATGCCTCAGTGGTTAAGAGTGCTTGTTGCTCTGCCAGAGGCCATCAGTTTGCTTCCCTTTACTTAAGTCGGGGGTCCATAAAAATCTCTGTAACCCCAACTCTAGAAAAATCTAATGCCTCTGGTCTCTTGGGGTACCGTAATCAGGTATAAATACCTACATACTGGCACACGTACTTATTTGTAATTAAAACTAAATAAAAAAAATAAGGATAGAGAACTCAATATACACCAATTGAGATAGTGCCTTGTACATTATAGTAGGACGTTTTCTTGTTAAAGTGTGTGAATAGTTGACAAGTATTAATGTGAGTGGAGTGAAGGAATACTGGATTGATATATTGGCAGCATTAGTGATGTAATGCAGTTATAGATTGTGTAGGTAAATTCCTGTGGGGCAGGAATGGATGGGCAGATGCTATGTAGGAGGTTTGACTAGATAAGAGAGGGAAAACAAACCAAAGCATGAGCTAGAAAAATTTCATGATCTATTTGCAAATCTTTTTGTCTTGTTGATACATTACATTTGTGTGGTATAGGAAAGCATGGTATAAGAAGATGCTCAAGGATACTTGATTTGTGTTACTGGGAGAGAGCTCAATCAGAAGCAAGACATAAATTTGGCTTTCAGACATATTGCATTTATGATTTCAAGACCTCAATATGGAATAGTGGATTAAATATTTGACCTGAGTCAGAATTTCAAATGTGGGGTATTGATCTGGACGATAGATGAACTGGTTGGAAGTCACAGGTTATTGATGATTATAAGTTGTAGCTAAAGCATAGATAAAAGTCCTTAGAATGACATACGGATAGGCAATTTTGAAATCTTCTAGAGAATTTCTGTTTAAATCAGTTTTCATATTTAGTGATTTGTATTTACCTACATTTGGGGAAGTTTCCAATTATGAATTTCTTTCAAGGGTTTTCAATATAGATTATTAAAAAGGAATATATTTCAGTTAAAAATAAAACATTACATTCAAGGAAAAGAATGTGTGAAAAAATCATTAGGAATTCATTTATTCATTTGTATATTTACTTTAGTCCTAGTAAGTATATAAATAAGAACAATCCATATTACAAACTCTTGTGTGGGAGTAAGGCTTATCATCCAGAGGGAGAAATGTGAGCAAAGTTTCAGAAGCATAAAAAGCTTGGAAGGTCCAGGGAACTGTAAAATTTAATATGGATGAATCTGTGGGTGATTTTAAAATGGAGAGAGAAGCAGTTTAACTACAGGCTAAACTAGTAGCCAGAGTTAAAATCGAGAATCTTCATGTAATATAACTATGGGCTTCGATTTCATTCTCTAGACAAGAAGAACACAGAAATTTAGAAAGAACCTTATTCCCCAATATGAAAGATAATTCAGAAAATAAACCAACCAAATCAGGTGCCAGTTGTAAGACATCTTTAATTATTTAAGTAAAAATCATTTTAAAAAATCATGTGTTAAACTGAGCGGAATGTCAGGAGACATTACTATGAACTGAATTTGTCCAATGTATCACAGGGACTGGGGAAAATGAGTCTTAATCATGTATGTACTGATAGGAACAACATTATCCTGTAAATGAAAAAGTAACCTGACATCACTAAACTCAGTTAAAACTGGCCATTTGGAGAAATCTGAGTGTCTCGGAAAGTCTGGTCATCCTATACTTATCCAAATCCATGCTCTTCCTGCTGCTCCATGCTGATTGGATGGAATGAGCAGTTGATACATAGTTGGAAATTTTCTTGCAAGAATGTGGATACCCTCTTTCAGAACACCCACATCATGGTGCTCTCCCCCACTTCCATTTCCACTCTGTTTGTTGCCTTGGGAGCCCAGGGTAGAACAAAACCAAGAGGGAATGTGGTCAGTGTCTGCACAGCAGTCTGGTGTGTCATCCTTTGGAATGACTAGTCAAGCTCTTCCTCCTTCTCTGTGAGAGCTTCTGTGGCCTTGCTGGAGCTTTTGGCTGAAGATCCCTCCTGCAGTGCCTCAGGCTAGCTTGTCAGGGTCAGATAAAGATCTCAGGCTCCTGAGGTCCTCATCTGTTCCAGTCCCCTGTCACCTCAGGCACACACCTGTTGAGGGAAAAGCACTTAAAAAGAGATCAGTTTCCCTTCCTTATTTTTTTCCATATTAAATTCACTCCCCCCCAAAATTATTGACATAATTTAAGCGATTGTGGGTTGTTCTTAGCCTGTCTCTCATTTTTTTTTTCTTTCCTTATTTTTTCCTCATGTGTTAGCCATGGGCTAAATATAGCTTCTAGTCTGCATGAAGCTACGTGATTCCTTTGAGTCCTTTTCACTTAGCTTGAAGTGATGAGAAAGGCATCCTTTCACTCATAACATTTCTTTCCAGAGAAGATCTCTGTGTGCTCCCATCCCCAACATGCTCCCTCCTGTACCGCATTGGCAGTAACATGAGGGAGGGTTATGAGCTAACGTGACAAACATTTTCAGCACCTTAGCACCTAGAAAATGGATGATCTAGCACAATGCCTTTGGGGTAGAGACATACCTATACACTGCAGTATGCTGAGCCATTGCAACCTCAAGAAATATTGGAAACTTCTCATTTATATCTGTTATATGATAATTGGAAAATGTGGGCAATCCAGATTTCTAATTGCTTTTCCAATGCATGGATCTCTTTATACCTGAAAACATTTGAGGACATCCTTAGGATTTGCCACTAGATATTGTATTGCTCTCTAAGGCTGGTATTTCACAAAGGAAGAGGTGGCTCTGTCGTCCAGTTCTGAATTTTAAAAGTCCTTTATGAGGTAGTTTGATGGATTTGACTTTTTCAAGGCCCGTGTGTTGGCTCATGTTACAGTAAGGAAGTGTGCATTGGAGAGTATAAGAGGTCAGACAGGAGGCCAGGGATGGTCACATGCCAGGATTGCTCTGATTGTGAAAATCTTCCCCTGCTGGAACTCACTGGAATCCCACAAACACAATATTGATCCCTTGCAAAGGTTACCCCCCTTACCAGGAGCCTTAGACTCATTTCTCCCATTAAGTCTCTATACAGAGGATCCAGCTTTTAGTACATGGCACATTCAGACCATACCCAAATGTTAAATATCAAGGTCAACTTCATGGGCATGCCATCCATGTAATGACAAAAGGTTCCACAACTGCAAGATCTCGGTAACTGTTCTAATGTTCTCATAGCTTCCCTTGAAATTGTTAAGAATTCATTATTCTCTGGGCCCTGTAAATTATGTATTCAGTCCTGATTAATTTCACAATATAGACTGGGAGATTAGAATATACACGATTCAATGGCTCTTTAAATTTCATTAAACTTAAAAAAATAATACCAGTTGAGTATAACAAAAAAGTGTGATTTACAAAAGACATAAGCTGCATTACAGTGTGCTAGTATAGTTATGATAGTGGAAACAAATTGCGTCAGTTTGTCGTAAGGTCCTGTTAATGCACTTTATTTACTAGTAATTTCTTTTAGGGTGTATTATAGGATTCAAATGTTATATATACTCTGCCTGGTCTACTTTGGCTATTTACTTTAGTTCTAACATTACAAAACCAAAGAGCATAATTCTGCTTAAAATTAATTTAAAAGCTATTACTGTATTCATATACAGATCCAATATTCTGTTAATAAAAGCGTTGGTATTACTAGAGGAATTCTGAGTTCTAGTACTTCTCTAACTTTTGTTTTTATTCAATATTTATTTGTAGGGAAATATCTGGGAACAGATTTTAAGAATCCCATTTATCTTGGAAATAATCAATGCAGTCCCCTTCATTATCTCAGTAAGTCTAAGCTTCTTAAAGAGTGTTATTTGTTATTAGATTTTAATAAATTCTCTAAGTATAAAAACTTCTACATAATGTAAGAGGCATGGATTCAGACTTTGAGTAGAATCTGGCTCCTTAAAAAGAATAAAGTCAGTATGATAACTGAATTGCATAATTAAATGAAATCTAGTAAGTTTCAGTACAACAGCAAAGTGAAACCTTTTAAACAATTATACAGTGCATGTAGAGGTCTCATTTGAATAGATATCAGTATTGTTTAATGATCCTCAAAATTACATTATTTATACTGTGGAATTTTAAAAATAGAAACTAATAGTATGAAATATTTACCACAATTCTCATACTGAGAGCATGCTCATTGCTAGTGAGCATGCTCAGGCTCATTTCTAATTTGTTTATAGAATTTGTCCACTTCAGTTCCTCATTAGTAGGAATGTGAATCAGAGCCACATAGCCAGCTCCTCCTCAATGTTCTGAATTTACCCTCCTGCAAAAACAATCCTATGTTACAGTCACTCTGTTCCACTGTAGTCCCATACATATGTAACCCTGAGTGTGCCATTCGTAAGAGTAGGTTCTAATATCATTTTGATATAGCAATGATTATTGAAATTAGAACTGTTTGGACTTTATTTGGTGATAAAAGAAAGATAAGTAGGTATTATCTGGAGCTGCTCCTCACTTCTTGCATTTTAATTTGAGTGACTTATCCACAGAGAGAGTTAGAACTAGATTAAATGACAAGCTTTCTAAATATAAGTCCAAATGAATGCAGCTTCTCAACATCATTTAAATGGTTGAATTGGAAGACAGTGATACGTTTCAAAAGACTCCTCTTGTACCTCTTTACCACCTGAGGTGGAGGAACAGCAAAGTAAAAAAATACATTCTGAGATTTAATAATAGATTTAGCATGGTTTCGTCTGACATCTGTTGAAGCCTCTTACCTTGTGCTTCTGTACTAATTTCCCCAAGAAAGATTTCAGCCATGAGTAAAGGCCATCCATGAGTGTTGGTTTTCAAGGATTTGGCACTGTTTTACATCTTTTCTTTTTTTTTTCATTTTAAACTTTTATTCTGTTTTATGTTTCTTTTTAATCCTCTAGATACAATGTTTTGCTATGAGATAAAAGTTGAGTTTTCACTTATTTTTCAGATATTCTGGCCTACCTTAAGGAATCTATTTGTTCCAGTTTTCCTAAACTGTTGGCTTGCCAAACATGCCTTGGAAAATATGATTGTAAGTAAGAAAAGTAAAGTTCAAAACAAAAATGTTTTTCAAGCACCCACTGTGTCCTACACATTTTCAAGGTTTCACCAGGAGCAGAAGATTATTTGGCTTTTAGTTTATTCCTTTGCCATTGCATCAACTCCTATACATTCAAATCCTACAATTTCAAGGTTATTGAAATTTTAAATGTGTTAATTTTAAAACTTTTACTGTAAATAACTGTCTCAAAATAGTTTTATTTAAATGTTTAGTGGTAAACTACTGCTAAGTAATTAATGTACTATATAGATTGCATAATTAAGTAGTATATCACAGTTAATAAAAAGTAAGTGATTAATCTGCGATATCCTCATAAGAATTAAAATCTGTAAAATGCTTGTGTTGCATTCCCTAGGTATTGAAGGGTTCGGTTAAGGATAAAGAAAATGGTTCAGGCTTTTTGAAGTTATCAATCCAGCACCTAACTGCTGTTTATACAGGTCCAAATGTCTGAACAATCCTTCGGAGCAGGAGCACTCTTCATTTTTAAGGCTATCTGTTTATGCATATGTAGTTGATAGTTTACAAGCCTTAGTTTTTATGGAGTAGGGATGTTTTTGTCTATTATTAATTGTGAATAATTTCAAGTTTGGTAAAAATGTGGGGTTTTGTGAGGCCCTTTCAGAATGAGTAGCTCCTCATTTGTGATCGTAGATTCAGTGGTGTTGAGCTGAGGGGCAGATCTAGTCCCCGGGGCTGATAGAGAAAGACATGCAAAATTCACAGCTGTGCTGTAGCCCTCTTCCACATCAAAAGTTGACGTTCTGCTCTTTGGAAGGAATTGTTTCTACCTATGACCTGAAAGTGCTCACCACAGTTTTTCATTACTTACAAGCAGGTTGGAAGGCATTCGTTAATTAGGCATTCTTTATTCAAATGCTAATGTGTGTCTGGAATAAGGCACTTTGCTGTGACCAATATCTGATGAAAAGCAACTTAAGGAAGGAAAGATTTATTTGGTTTCCTATTCCAAGGACTACAGTGCACCCCAGAAGGGAAGGCATTGCATCGCAACAGGGAAGGCATTTTAGCAACAGCATGGAGTGCTGGTCACATCCTGTTTTGGAGTCAGAAAGCAAGAAAATGTTTAGGAAGTGGAACCAGACATTAAAATCCCAAGGTTGACAGCAAGGCCGCACTTCCCAAAGTTCGCATAACCCTCCTAAACACTGCCACCTGCTGATCTCCAAGTGTTCAAACACAGGCGTCTTTGGGGGCATTTTACATTCAAACCACAACATTCTGTCTTTGGGCCCACATAGGCTCATGACCTCCTCATAAAGTAAAATGTATTTGTTCCCATTTCAAAAGCCCCTATTTGTTATAGCTCCCACACAGCTCAAAGTCCAAGCTCTTCTGAATTCTGAAGCAATTTCTCCACTGTGAGCCCCTAAAAAATGTTAGATATTTCTAATATGCAATGCCAAATAAGTACTTCCCAAAGAATTATGGCCATAGAGAAGAAATATTTACCAAAATAAGACCAAGCCTAGCATGAAAAATGTGAAATCCTGAAGCTTTGTGTCCAACACCTAAGGCTTGTGCTATAAATAGCTCAGCTCAAATAATAACACTGATATTAATGGCTGCTACCTGTAGCACATATAGCCTCTCTCCTCTCTCTTTAGCTGGTCATTACAAGTCTGCAGCTTTTCTTAGCAGACATCCCAGGGTCTGGCCATCTCCTATATTGTCATTTCTCCACTGCAATCTAGATTTCACTATGATAAGCTTCCTTCAGTGGCCTCTCATGGCCTCCTTGCAAAGACTCCATTCTTGCCATGTATTTCCTGGCCTCAGTTGCCCTTTAAAATTGGGGTTTGAGATTATGTGACCCCTCAGTCTTGCATCTTTCATGCTTGTGAAACCACTACTATTCAACGAGATTGCCAGTTTTTGCCTTCTCCAGGCTGGGAAGGCAGCTGCTTTGTGTGCTGACCCTGGTGAGACCGCTTGTTTGCTCTTTATGGCGCTAATCTGTTTAGCAGTTACAGCTGTTCTTCAGCACCCTTGCCTTCAACTCGAAGTTCATTTATTCTACCGTCAAATGACATATTAAAAAGAATACATCTTTCTGCTCCAGATGTTGCTCTTTCTCAATGAAACCTATATGAGAAGAGTCGATGGGAACAGTGTCACAGCCTGAATATAATCCTGTTTTGAACTTTCCTATACTAAGCATATTGGTTTATTGAAAACTCAGCCTCACTAAAGTTATGGGGCATAGGCAACATGCTTCTAGATTTCTTTTCAGAATACCACACCAATGGCTTTCAGCCCTGCTGTCTATAGAGTTCTTGATCCCCTCTGAAGTCTTGTGAGCTGAGCCTCTGTTCTTCCACACTGCTACCAGAAAAGCCCATTAAGTTCTGCTTAAAATATTTTGAAAATTCTTAGGCCCAGAATTTAAAGCTCTCCCACAATATGTTTTCAAACTAGCACAAGGGAATAATATCTACATTATCTGCTTTATCACAACAACGAACCCACTTCGGAGTACTCATTTTTTTTTTCTGTTTCTTTTGTTGTTACTGTGACCAAACACCTGAAAAAAATAAATGAAGAAAGGTTTGATTTGGCTCACAGTTCCAGAGGCAATCATGGTAGAGAAGATATGGCAGGGCAAAATATAACTAGTCACATCGTTTTGTAGTTAGTAAGCAAGGAGTCAGTGGGAAATGTGATTGAGCTGTAAGTCTCAGAGTCTTCAGGGATTGATTTCTTCAGGAAGGATATATATTCTAAGGATTCCACTATTTGGGCTGGTCAGATGATCTCTGGGTGAAGAGTCCTACCACCAAGCTTGAGAACTTGAGTTCTGTCCTCATGGTTGGAGGACAGACTGAACTGCAAGTTGTTCTCCAACTTTCACACAAGGTCCATGACACCCACATGCGCTCATATATGCATGGTATCCACATGCATATATGAGCGCATATATGCATATATATATATATATATGTATATATACCCCCTTCACACACACGCACACACACAGGATATGAATTTTAAATACAAGAGTAAGGTGTCCACAGCTTTCGAAATTGGTATACCAGTTGGAGACTGAGTGTTGAAACACATGAGTCTATGGAGACATTTTACTTTCAAGCCACAGCCAACCTACTGGGCACTTTAATTAACATCTGACTTAGTTTCTGTGCTATTGTCCTCATCTTAAAAAAAATAAAAGTAATCTAGTTGCAAACTTGCTGTGAACATAAAGTGTAGTCACATAAACACACACACACACACATATGACATGCAAGATATTGTATCTGGCATGTGCAAGGTTTTGTAATGTTGATTGCATTTCATGGAAAATTACTCTTGTTAGTATTAACACTTGTTTTTCATTTAAATGACCTTTAAGTAGGCATTATATCAAAAGTTTTGGCCAAAGAATTATTAGAATAACATTTGAGCATTTACAGCAGATGAGTGTTTCTAACGACTTATGTGAAGTAACCCTCGATTCCCAGGAAAGCACAGGGCCAATGGGAGGGAAGTGTGGCGATCACGGCCTGTGGAGTGCCTCCTGCAGTCTTCCTCGCCCCAAAGAATTACCTTTTGACTGAATCAATTGCTCATGAAAAAATGCACCCAGAAACAAATAAGCCTCTGTGAGTTGCTGTATACTTAGCTGTTAGAAAAATAACCCCTCCAAGACAGGAACTATTAGTCAGTATTCAAGAGAGACTGTTTACAATATTAGTTCAGGACTCACAGCCCATTGCTGTTCTGTACTTAGCTTTTCCAGCTCCCACTGGATGTTGAGTCCTAGATTATTTTTCTAATCATTAGCCCATCTGTTCTGAGAAGCCAAAGAGTAAGAGATGACATTCGGGCCAGTAAACTCTGTTATTTGTTTTCATAACAGTTATGGCTTAACGCGCTCCCGAAAACTAAAATAATGAACTGAGATCATTTTCTCAGTGACATTTATTTTCTCATGCATCCCTGATTATGAGACGGATAAAAGTGAATCATTAAAACTTTGAGACTAACAGAAAATTGTGAATAAAATATAAAAAAAAATTCTGGGATTTGAATTCAATATTTTTAATTATTTCCGTACTTCATTTGATGCATGTACACAAGTCATATTTGAAATTAACCAATTCAATTTTTTATTTGAAATTGTCACATACTGGTAAGTAGTGGGTAGAGTGCTATATTATTAAATACTTCATTGTAATAATATTTAATCGATATTTCTAAAACTATTATTTAGACCCACCATTTTTAACTATTTTCAATTGCATATTTTTATTTCAACAGTGACAATTTATGTTATATAAAAAGCAAAATTTTCCAACATGCAGGCACATGTGTAACTATTAGTGTTCATCTCTTAGGATTTTTAAGTGATTAAAGATTGAAATTTTTTTTCAGTAGTTACTTATTTCATGAATGCCCTGAATAAAAATGACATGCTCCAATATTTTCATCTGTGTTACCAGGTTGTCTTCTAAAAGCTTTATTGTCTGGGAAGTACTACATGTGTCTGTTCAACATACTCCTTCATTCATATTTCTTTTAATATTAACACTACTGAAATCAATATTAGTATTTCTTAATGGACAATTGTTTTCTTCCTATGTTACAGGCTGCTCTAATTCGTGTAATGGTTCATTAGCGAGTTTTAATTACAGTTGCAGTTTCTTTTCACTGCTCCATTCATTGATGCATTATTTTCCTGAAATTTTGCACTTTTTTTCATGAGATCATGACCTTTAGAAGAGGTGGTTGTTTGTTTTCTTTTTGGTTTTGTCTTTGAGATGGTCTGTTGTTATACAGCTCAATCTGGTTTTGAACTCACAATTCCCCTTTCTTAGACTCTTGAGTACTGAGGGTGTAGTCTGCACCATCATAGTGGGCTTGGTATGTCTGGGAGTAATAAATGCAGCCTATAATCTGTTTTCTGCAATGCAAGTGTGCTGAACTTTGGAGCTGCATTGGTATTCCTGTAGTCTGTCTTTGTAACAAGAATTGTATTGTAAGTTATGTCCAGATCCATGTAAAATAAAAATATACTGCTAAATTCATTTAAATCTACATATTATGCCTACAGAAGCTACTTGATATTTAAACTCATGTATATTTAGTATTTATCAAAATTTAAAATATGCTTTTTATTATTCTAGAATGATCTTCATAGAGCCATTCAACGAACACAGTCTGCCATGTTTAATCAAGTTTTGATTTTGATATCTACATTACTATGCCTTATCTTCACTTGGTAAGACCATATATAGCAGCCCTCTTATTGTTTCGTTTTATTTCAGTTTTTAGGGGAAACTGTATTATAGATCATTTTCATCAATATTTAGCTAACATAAAGATACGCTCACCGTAATGCATAAAAGGTCACCTATAGAAGTGAAATAAAATCTTTTGTAGGCTTGCAGACAAGACAAGTAATCACGTGTATCATTTGACCTTGAGATTTACTGCGACTCTGACATTTTCTCGAAAGCTGTCCACAGTCCCATCACAAGGATTCTGCCTTCACGCTGTGGTTGTGAAACACCCATTTTCCCTTCAAATTATTGACATCTAAGCAGCCACATCTCTCTGTTTACTTCAGA
This sequence comes from Peromyscus nudipes, assembly GCA_902168325.1. NCBI lineage: Eukaryota > Metazoa > Chordata > Mammalia > Rodentia > Cricetidae > Peromyscus > Peromyscus nudipes. The sequence goes on from CABHPH010156345.1 coordinate 35,479, forward strand.
GCAGAAACTTGGTTGAGGATGTTGCCAGTACCCATCACTCACCCATGCCACATCTCTGTCTGTACAGTGTTTCAGTGTGGGACCTGGTGGAGTGCGGTGGTGGGAGTCTTGCAATGTGAGGCCGGGCACTTTGACTTATTGTGTCCTCAAATTATTTTCTCTTTTGGAGGTCATACTTAACGTTACAGTGATCCAACGTGACACGGCATACTATGTGTTTGGATTCTGTGTATCTTTTGCAAGGGAAAATATAGTCAAGAAATGAGCAGAATAGTTTGCTTTACAGATATTATAGATTTTATTTGTACCTGTCTGTAACATGTTTTGACCTATTTAGAATGAGAGAAATCTAATTTGGAAGTAGGAGCAATCGGGGTTAGGGATTTAGCTCAGTGGTAGAGCGCTTGGCTAGCAAGCGCAAGGCCCTGGGTTCGGTCCTCAGCTCGGGGAGGGGGAGAAAGATAGCTTTGCCGGGCGGTGGTGGCGCACGCCTTTAATCCCAGCACTCGGGAGGCAGAGGCAGGTGGATCTCTGCGAGTTCGAGAGGCCAGCCTGGGCTACCAAGTGAGTTCTAGGAAAGGCGCAAAGCTACACAGAGAAACCCTGTCTCGAAAAACCAAAAAAAAAAAAAAAAAAAAAAAAGGAAGTAGGAGCAATCAATGTATACACACACTGGTACATCGGCTAGATGCAAACATTAGTACAGATGTGTGAATGCAGACTTGGGTATATATAAGCTATTTTGTACCAATAGTAAGTGATTAATACTAAATATACTTTACGTCTATTGCATTTTTCTGGGCTTTAAAAGTAACATGATATATTTAATATATTTAGTTATGTACAATATAAAACTTGTACATAATGTTTTTAACCTTTCACAAAAAAGTTTATTATACCCCTAATAAATATCTAACTACATAAATAAAATCCACAGAAATGCTAAAAGTAATTCAATCACACAATATTGAAAACTCCATTAAATTAAGTGATTTCTATTGCGATGTCACTACAAATTCTTATTTGAAATATAATAACATTATATTCAATAACAATTTTACCTTAAGGAATTTACAAAATTAAAACCTCAATGTGTAAATGCTAAATTTTCTGATGTTGGATAATTGCTGAGAAAAATAAGATTAATGGTTTCTAGATACAATATAAAATGAATTTAGTGAAGAAATGTTTGTGTCTAGGGATTCTAGCTCCGTTGTACTGTAGTTGGTGACTGCTTTATGAAGATAAAGATAAAAATATAGTTTGGGGCTATGTAGAAGTTTATCTACTATTAATGAACATTTTGTGTTATAATCCTTCTCTGAATACCGAGGCCAGAAATACACGCTCTTTGTCTTACCTGATCTTTTGAACAGTGTAGCTGTAGCAGAAATACAGCTGGGGCTGGAGGGATGGCTCATCACTAAGGGTGCTGCTGTATCAACACTATGCTTCCCATCCCCTGGCAGCTCACAGCCATTAGTCATTCCAGTTCCCCAGAATCTAGCACTTCCTTCTGACCTCCAGGGGCACTGTACACACGTGGTCTATATGCACACATGCAGGCCAACACTTATACACATAATTTATTTAAAGTATACTTCTGGTGGTGGTGGTGGTGGTGGTGGTGTATGTGTGTGTGTGTGTGTGTGCATCATGCGTGCATATTTATTATATTTTGTATTACAACCCACAGCTTTAAAGCAGAAAATTTAATACATCTGTTATAATTTGAGCCTTGAAAATTCAGGAACTTATATTTAGATGCACTGGCTGTATTCTTAATGAAACTCGCATCCTAAAATTACCTGATTTAGAAAGTAGCTATCTAGCTCTAAAACACATGTAGGCATCACAGTTATTAACATTACAAAGAACTATTATTAAGCATCTGTCTATGAGGGACACATGCTCAGTGCCAAACTTAAATAAGCATTAAGCTGCTGACCCATTCTTTCCAGAAAATGTGCTGAAATGTTTTTCCTGTCATTGTAACGGAATTGGACTCATCTGTCCACATGCTGGCTCCCTACCCCTCTTCACCAATAATGCTCCCTTCAGAGACAGCTGGCCATTGTGATTCATCCTGCATCTTGGTAACAAAGCAGTTGTAAACTGGTACTTCCGGGAATCATCCGCATGACTTTAGCTCAATTATCAATATATTCCAACCAATAATAAGTACTATAATTGATAATGCACTTGCCGTTTCTAATTTTACATGGATAGATTTATTTTGCAAGTCCTTGGCCACAAACTTTAATATTTCGTTTGAATTCCTCTGCATATTTATACATTTTTTTCATTTCATAGCTGTAACATAAAGATCTGCACAAATGGATATTTTCAGGTTGTCCTCCAATGTGAAAAATTCGATATACTTTCTCAGTCTTTTTTTCAGTGGGGAAAAATCCATTTATTTCTAAATGTGATCATGTAGGGCTAATAGCACATGGCCTTTTCTTCTGCACATATAAATGCTTATTTGAGTGATATGTTCCTAACTTCTTGAGTTTTGCTGGCTTCGTTGTTAAATAAGCCCCTGGGAAGTGGACTGGCAGAACCCGAGTATTGAAGTTCAAGGAAATGTTACAACTTGATCCTGAGCTTCATCACCATCATTAGATCTGCTTTAGTTTTGATATTTCGCTTTCTTTTCCTTTATATCATAATCAATGCACAAAGGACGTTTGTCTATAAAGCTAACCATTGTCTAACTACTCCTAGGATTATGCTGTCCTAGAAAAATATGGAAAACTTTACCCCAATTAAATTTTGTGTATGTAGCAATCCAGATTTTAGGCATTGTAGTGGTTTGGATGAAAATGACCCCCAAAGAGAATGGCACTAGTAGGGGGTATGGCCTTGTTGGAATGGGTGTGGTTTTGTTAGCGGAAGTGCGTCACTGTGGAGGTGGGCTTTGAGGTCTCTTATGTGCTCAAGTCACACTGCCTGTTGCCTGTGAGTCAAGATGTAAGAACTCTTAGCCCCTTCATAGCACCAGGCCTGCCTGCATGCTGCCTTGTTTCCCACTGTGATGATGATGGACTAAACTTCTGAACTGTAATTGAGCCACAGCAGTTAAACGTGTTCTTTTTTATAAGAGTTGCTGTTGTCATGGTGTCTCTTCACAGCAGTGGAACCTAACTAAGACAGACACCTAATTTTAGGACGTAGGAAAGTTCACATATGTTTATGATACTATTACAACACATTAACTATAAAACCTAACTTCTAAATGAAATTCTGATTCAAAGACAGCAGTTTTGAAGTGTGATCACTGTGAATCATTTTTAAACAAACAAATATTGAGAATAATAATTAACATGCCATTTTTTTTTAATTTGTCCCCAAATTTTCATGGGCACTATATATAGTAGCACATTTAATCTTTTATGATCTATTGCTAACATTCCATTGCATCATAGTTTTTATGAAGAAATTGAAATACGGAATAATTCAGGAATTTACTAAAAGAACCAACTATGTTATTCTTTCTGAAATGCTCCTTGATTTACTGTGTGCCGTGTTAAGTCTTCTGTAAGAAAAATGGTACCTTCCGAGCAATAAGGGTAAATATAGTTATCTGTATTGTCATATGAAAATATAGCTTCTATAATAGTGTCCATAATTTTTTGCTTGCTTGTTTTTATTTTTTAGACAGGATTTCCCTGTGTGACAGCCCTGGCTGTCCTGGAACTCACTTTGTAGAACAGGCAGGTCTTGATCTCTCAGAGATCTGCCTGCTTTTGCCTCAAGAGTGCTGGGATTAAAGGCATGCACCACCACCACCACTTGGCTGTATCTGTAAATTTTTAAGAAAAATAATTTAGAATCTATAACTGTCAAACTAAAGCATTATTGAAGTATAGCAATGTTTAGTTTTAGACATATAATATCTCAGAGAATATGGAAAGTAATTGTGGTAAAATATGTAACTAAAGAAAGAAAATACAAGATGAAGGCATATAGATTGTTTTGAAGACTTTCCTATGTAACGACATATACATTTTCTCCATGTCTGGAAAACCATGGTCTGTCCCTGGAGAAGTGCACACGAGAGTTCTCCCTAGACAGAGGCAGGTGCTGCTTTTCATTTTGCGTGTTTTAGCCTCTTGATTAGTAAACTTTCTATCTCTGACACAAATTTTTTTTGGGATAGTTAGAAAAAGGAAGATTCATGTTGATGCACTGCTTCAGAAGTCTTAGTGTGCAGCCCCTTAGCCTTGCTGCTTTTGTCTTGGGGCAGCACAGTGTATCACGGCAGGAGCACGTGGAGGAGGAGTCCCAATTACCCTATTCAAGTCAGCAAGCATAAGGTTTAGGAAGGGGCTCAGGTTCCCAATATCTCCTCCTAGACCATGCCCCACTGACCTAAGTTCTATAATCCGCACTTCTCTTAGGTCCCACCACTTCCCTCTAGCACCATAGACTGAGGACCAAGTCTTAAATACATGGACCTTTCATAATCACCTGTAGCTGACCTCTAGATGAGGGAAAGCCCCCAGTTAAAGCAGCAATGCAGGAGTGAAGACAACACTCCAACCACCATGCTGCGGTGACAGAACCAACCATTTATATAAAATCTGTCAACCAGTACACTCAGAACTGAATCCTTTGAGGCAGTGATACACATTGGCTGTCTTCCTGAAAACAAACACTCTGGGATGAAATCCGGTCAACTAAAAAATAACATTAAGGAAAAAAAGTGATTTTTTTTTTATAGGAGAAAGGAGGCAAAAAATGAGTTACATGTAGTGACAAACACTTACCTTTGCTCCCTGAAGATTGACTTTAGCATTTCCTGGTAAGAATGACAGCTGACACCCAAACTTTGTTGTGTTTTCCACACATCATTCATTAAATATTTAGTTTTACACAGTGGGCTTCAGTGTCACACATTTTTATTTTCAATTACAGGAAAATATGAGACAGGAAATGATGACCAATCATGTAATCTCACTAGGCTATGACTTAGTGAGAACCTAGATTCAGATTTGGATTTGAACAGTACTTAAGCACCTTAGTAACATTTCAGTGGAACAGAAGAGCTTAACATACAAAGATGAAAAAAAAACCCAAAACATTAGAAAATAAAAGTCAACAGAAATGAAAACTTCCACTATTGTGAAGTTTGAATTACAGACATTAAGAAGATTATGGTCTTATTCTATGTGATTTTATTAGTGAGTGTATATTATATAATGTTTTAGTGTTTGTCATTTTAATAGCTAGTTAAATATCTTAATTTCAGCAGGGTTTTCAAAACTCTAGTGTTTTTCATAGTACTTGTGGCCCTGTGAACACTGGCCCACAGGGAGGAAGCGTCCAGTTCAGCTTCCACTTGGGTTATCTGTGCCCTGTGTCCAGAGTATGGAGTATGTGGTATTTGGAGAAATAACATCTTTGTGTTGAATTCTTAAGGACAATAAAGAGTAGTGGCTACAGGTTTTTTTTTTTTTAACTAAGGGAGCCTCTGTGGGTTCCCTGGTCAAACAATTCAGGAGAAGATGTTCCTCACTTGGCACTGGAAATGTGTTTGAATGCCAATTCAGCTCTCGTAATCATCACTTTTCAGTTAGCTTATAAAGTAGTAGTTTCTATATGGGTTTTACGTGCATCCTTAATTTTGGTTGACCATTTCTACAACCCTCAACTTTCTCCATTCCTCATACCCACTCTACCATTTAACTGTCCCCACAGTATTGCCTACTTTTCCATGCCCAACCTATGTCTTTTCCTGTCATTTTTGCTTGTTTCTGACCTCTTCCAATCTGCTACATTGCATAGATCCTTGTTTTGCTACCTGGCCACTACTGACATCTCAGTCCAACACACACTTATTTATGACTGGAACATGGTCTGCATATGTAAAAGAAAATATAGTCTTTGTCTTTCTAAGCCTGGGTGGGTTACCTCACTCATATGTTTTTCCCATTTATTATATTTTCCTGCAAATTTCATTTTTCCTTAGTGCTGGAAAGAACTTTGTTGTGTAAATGTATCATAATTTCATTATCCGTTTGTTTGTTGATGAACACCTCAGCTAATTTCGTTTCCCTGCTTTTATGAAGAGAGCGTTGCTAAACTCAAATATGTAATAATTTCTGTATTATACTATAAAGTCCATTGGCTATATGTCCAGAAATGATACAGGTAGGTCATACGACAGTTCTAGTATTAGCATAGTATAAAATCTCCATATTGGTTTCCATAGTCACTGCACAGTTATACCACTACCAACAATGCATAAAGTTTTTCCTTTCCCTACATCCTTACCGGCATTTATTTTCATTCGTTTTCTTGATGAAAACCATTTTTTGAATCACAGAGTGGTTTTAATTTGCGTTCCCCAATGGGTTAGTGATAGCCAACACTTTTGGTTTTTTTTTTTTTTTTTTTTTTTTTT
>CABHPH010156346.1:0-14013 GCA_902168325.1 Peromyscus nudipes
AAGAATTTTCCTCTGGGTCAGGATTTGCCACATGAGACTGCCATGATTTGTTTGTTTATTGCTCTCAACAGCTGGACCGAGTGGTCCAGTATGATTTCCTTCAGTAAATGCATTGTTCATAAGGTGCCTGGGGTGTGGAATCAACACTGAATGAATGAGTGCAAATCCACTGCCAATTCATTAAAAAGATAACTCTATGAAGCATCACAGGCTATATGTGCTGCCGGTTTACAAGATGACATCAGGCCTGAAGGTTTTTTTTTTTTATTATGTGACAATCTCTGTAGCATACTCTGAGACCATTACTTTCTCTACTTTATATATAAACATACAGGCATATAGGTGATTTCCCAAATAGTACATGAATCATTTTCTTGCATGGATCTTGAACTCAGGACTGACTTGTGACCTGTGTGTTTTCTTTCTGTGCTCACTTTCTTTCATTCTTTGTTTCTCTCTCTCTCTCTCTCTCTCTCTCTCTCTCTCTCTCTCTCCTCCCTCCCTCCCTTCCTTCCTTCTTTCCCCCTTCCTTCCTTTCTTTCCTTCTTGTTCTTCTCATGTATATGCACATTCACAAGTATGTGTGTGTGTGTGTGTGTTGTGGAAGCTATAGGTTGATGTTGAGAACCTTTTCAATAGCTTTTCCACTTTATTCACTGAGGTTGGATTTCTCAGTCAAACCCAGAGCTCACTGACACAGCCAGCCTTGCCAGCCAGCTTGCTCCACTGATCCGCATTCTTCATTGTCAGAAGCTAGAATTATAGTTGGGTCAAAATGTCTGCCTGTAATCTATGTGGTACTGGAGATTTGAACTCCACTTCTCTTACTTGTCTGGCAAGTGCTGGAACCACTGAGCCATCTCCCCAGTCCAGTTTTCTTTTTCTTTTAGAGACAGGGTCTTACTCTTAGCAAAGACCAGCCTAGAACTCACTATATAGCCCAGACCTCAAATTCACATCAATGTTCCTGCCTCAGCTTCCCAAGTTCTGGGCTGAAAGGTATGTACCACCATCCCCTCTTTGTAAGTTATGTCTGATGATTAAAACAACATTGAGCATAAAAGATTCTTTAGGGACAGAAACTATTGCAATCAGTCTCTGAGGGCTTCATTTGCAATACCAAAGAATTTAACTCTTTCAAAAAGAAATACTTGTTTGCAAAAGTTAATCATCAACGAAATCAAGTAAAGGAAAGCAAGGCTTCTGCAGAAGTGGCACCTCTGGAATGGGGGACTGTTTGTCTTGCCTCAGCTGTCTGGGGCTTGAGGTGCATGTTCAAGTTTTCATTTTCCTTTTTCTGGTAAGACAGAGGTCAAAAGAATTGGAAGGGCCACAGCTGCCCCACTCTTACTTTTGTTGGGTAGGACTGAGACGTGAGTTGTGGTGCTGGGAAAAGGAGGTCCCCCAGTAGCCTGGAGCTGGGAAAAGGAGGTCCCCCAGTAGTCAAAGTCCTGTTTCCTGCTTGTGCAGCCTGCTGGTTGCTGAAACTCTTCGGCCCCAGCCCCTGCTGTAAAGCCTCAGTTTGAAAAATAGCAGAATGTCTTAACCGAGAGAGGGCCCTAGACAGCCTTGAAAAGCAGCCAGGTGTGAGGTAACCAAGAAAGCTACAGTGGTCATTTGGTAGCTGCTGTCTCCTGTTGGCCAGAAAAGCCCCTTTATGGTTAAACTGAGGCCTTTCCCTACACATGTGCTAAGGAAGGGTTTGCATCCTCAAAAGAACTTCATTGAAATATCATTTATGTTGCAGTTTTGGACTCCACCCCTCTGTAGACATTTTCCAGCATCATGGGAGGAAATACCTTAAAATGGAAAGATCCATCTACTGTGATTTGGGGGAGGACCTCCCTACCCTGTGACTATGTCCCCACCTTATAAATATTCATAAAACTCCAGGTCCGTGGTGTAGAACCTGCTGAGCTGCCATCGACCTTTGGGGCACCCCCCCCAGTCTTGTGCTTACGTCATCTGTGCCTCCTTGTTGAATCCTTTCTTTCCAGAAGACAAGAACTGAGAGACCTTTGGAACCTATTGTTAAGCTTTCAGTCTCACTCACAGCTCCACGAGGAAGGAAAGGCAGATTTTAGTTAATTCCACAGATAGGAAAATGGAGGCTCAGGAAGCCACATGAAGCTCTACCCTCCCCTCTGCTTTCCACATCTGCCTTCCCGCCCATCTGGAGGAGAGCATTTTCTTTCAAGGATTCCCAGAATTTCAGCAGGAATGTGGGAGTCAGGTATAAGAGGAGCAAGTCCCTCTGACTTAGGAGGAAAACGTGATTTATTTTTGGTTTCTCTTCCCTGGTGTGCAGGCTCATCTTTCCTGGCTTTGTTTCTCTGTCTGGCTTTAGGTTTTGTTTCTTTGCTAGGCTTTTAGTACTCTGGGCTGGGGATGGACCCAGGTTGACGCAGAGTAAGGATATGTTGGTGTTGACATTTCCTGTCTCAGTTTCCTCCCCAGCTTCCTTCTAATGGTCATCCCTTTCCCCTGTGCTTCGGCCTTCCAGCTAGATAGGTGGGATTCAGCAGGAGCTGTCTTCCTGCTATTCTCTACTAAAAATAACAATGAGAAGAGTCCTCAGGCTCTCCGGACTATGCTCACACATTGGGCGGAGGCAAATTGCTGGGCCTTCTGAGAGCCTCTTCCAACAGTCTGGGAGGGCAGAGGTGGGAGGCTCTGTCCATCCTGGGACCAGCATGGGTGGCAGTTATGACCTTAGGCCTGCTTTACTTTTGTAAAAAACTTCCTGAAGATGGGTTTAGTGGTACACACACCTGTATTCCCAGTATTTGGGTTGCCAAGACAGGAGGATGACAGGTTTAAGACTAGCTTGGGCTACATAGAAAGCCCTTGTCTCAAAACAAAACAAAACAAAACAAAAACTCACATCAAACCAAAACACCCCAAAATTTCTATTCCTTGAGGTTTGCTATGTGCAAAGCACGTTATGTACATCATATCATTTCATCCCTTATAAATCAACCCAGGAAAGCAGGTCACACTATCTTCATTTAAAGGCAAAGGAATGAAACAGTAATGTTAACCAGGCTACTAAAAGGAACCAAGCAGTCAGTAACAGTATTTAAATCCTCAGTGAACTTGGTTGATCTTTTGAGAGCCACTGATTTGTGTTTTAATTTTATTAGTAGTAAAATTATAAATATCCATGTAACAAGTAAGCTTTTGTTGTTCGATGAGAAAGATGTCAGGTCTGGGAGCCTGTGGGGGATGAAGTCAGATGGACTTGACTCCCAGAGGACCTTAGTTCAGTAGAACAAGCTGGCCATCTCACATCTCATACTGAAGATGTAAAGAATTATTGAAGAAGACACCACATGTATCCACTCAATCTCAGCATGACAGAATTCGCCTTCTATTTTGGCTGTATCAGCAGATACTAGATATTTTTAGGCTGTTTCTCCTCAACCGTAAACACAAAATCCACTTTCACACTAATGATGGCTTCATTTCTACCATGTTTTTCATAAGCTGCACATGGGGTCTAAGAGACACTCTGTTACCAACAATACCTTTCTTTTACCTAAGCACCCATGATGATGCTCAGCCACACCCTGCAGCGTCAGAGTAGGTGGCAGTCTGGCTTTGTACTCACTGTGCCCAGGATGAAGTGGGATTCCAGGACCCATGTGATGTAGATATTCCCATCACCCTCCTTTTTCAGGTTTTTTGGAACCTAAAAGCAACACATTTTGTAAACTTCAAAACACAAATGCTGTGACTAGCCATTTGAAGAAACCCTTGGTTTCTCTTAGTTGAACTTTGGGCAGACTCTCCAGGTCCTTAGATCCATAGCAGTTGTGGCCTGCACTGAGTCTTGGCCATGATAACACTGCTGGATACCTGCTCAAACCAAACCTATCTGGATCAGGTCTCCAAAATGAGCCTCTTTCTCTTACCTTCATAGCAGCTTCCTGTTTCCTGCTCAGAGAATCGATATAGCTGTGTCCTGTATTCTAGCAATTCCAAATCTCCTCAGATCATACCGTTGTGATGAAGTGATAGTAGTTCTTCATCATAGCTGTCAATGAAGACACTAATGACGTGGCACCTGTGGACAATGATGGCTGACAAGTGAACCAATGAATTACCTGTGAAAATCCATTTACCAAGGAGATAGACCCTAGAGATGAAATCATGGGAATCTTGCTGAATGAAAGGGAAGCAAATCTGATCTATACAGGCATGGGCTATGTGGACTGTACCCTTGTCTAGATCAAATGGTGTCATGATGCCCTTCATTCACTGATTCAGGTTCTATAGAACCTTTTGAAAGATTATTTATTAGTGATATTCTGGAGTCACCCTACTTGCTAGGAAGAGTAAGTCAATCTTTAGACATTTAGATCACCATATGGACTTTTAACTTACAGCACCACAATTTCTTTAACTTAATAGATTAATTAAATTACTTTGACTCTATTGGCACTCCAGCTAATTTGATCAGCTTGATTCAGTGAATTTTCCTTTAGTTTGGAGCTTTGTCTAGAAGCAAGGAATTGATCAAACAATTCAATGATTTGGGTCAGTTTTTCTATCTTCCTTTCAAGACATCACTGTCACTGACTGGTGAGTATCAGTAAGACTCTTGAGAAAGCATCTAAAATTCCCCTGGAAGCCACTTTATCCCTCTCCAGCCAATGATGAGCAGCTACATCCCAGAATTAACCTTGAACTAGAAAGTGTCTGTTCTGTGTGTCAGGAAGCATTTCCTCCCTGATGTCAGGCACCTGGAATTCGGCCCTGAGAGACTTTAAAGGCAGTCTTTAAAGTTTCTTTGTATTTTCATGGATAAGCAAATGCTTCTGTCAGTCACATGTTAGAACCATGAGGGACCTGTCACTGACATCAAGGGATGTGTAGACATGTCCAGAAGAGGGGAGTGTGTGAGGATTTAAGGGAGTCACTATGAGAAGTGACAGAGAAGACACATAACTGCCTTCCACGGCCCCCAAGGCTCTTCAGGACCCAGCTCGGCAGCACACCTCTCCATCCTGTACACTGATTGGACCACTTGGATAGTCTGTCTTTTCTCCCTAGATTTGTTTTATTATAAGACTTTAATTCTTTACTAGGAGCACTTGTGTTGCCTAATGATGGGCCTGTTTATCTCCAGCCTTTGGAAATCCACCAGACTCAGTAAGAATTGATTTGTTGGATGAATAAATGGAAACAGAATCAAATAGAATCTCACTATTTCAAGGCGTAGGCTCTTCTGTTGAAATGAATCACCCGAGACCATCAAGAAATGCATGGGGGAGCTGGGGAGATCCTCAGTGGGTAAGCGTGCTTGCCCTACACGCATGAGGACCTGTTTGAATCCCGGGACCTATGTAAAAAGCTAGACACGGTGGCGCATCTGTCACCCCAGCACTGGTGGTGGGGTAGGAGGTGGAGACGGGCAGCCCAGCCAAAATAATGAGCTCTTAGTTCAGTGAGAGAGACCTTTCCTCAAGATACTAAAGCAGAGAGGGGTTGGTAGAGGAGGAAACCTCACATCCTGCTCTGGCCACATGTGCATAAGGGTATGTGTATTCTCATACTCATGTGCATGCACCACACACACACACACACACACACACACACACACACACACACACCCAGTAGGCTTTGCATGGTGGTACACAATAAGTCCAGCATTTGGAAGGCAGAGACAGGAAGATCTTAAGTCTGAGGACATCCTAGTCTACCCTATGAGTTTGGGAAAGTTTGGGATATGAACCAAACCCTGTCTCAAAAACAAAAAGTATCAAAAGGTTAGAGATTTTTACATACTGTAAAGTGTGGACAGCCCTCTACAGTGTCAGAAGATACCAGAAGCCTATGACCAAGGACAGTTTACTGTTCACTGTGATCAGAGAAGCCAGAACATCAGCATTTGCCATGGTCCCCAGGCCAGAGTTTCTGCAGGGGCTGTAAAGAGGGCAGCTTCACACTCCAGGACCACAGGAAAGGAGAGAAGTTCTGAGCTAGGGACCCAGATTTCAGGGTAGGCAGCAAATGGCACGAGCATTGCCCCAAAGGAGGCGTTGTCTTAATACTGGGCCTAAACAGACTTCGCTCCAGATGAAGACACGGCTAGGTAGCAACACATATTCTCTTAAAGATAGTCCACTGAGTTATAAACATCTCTGAAAAGACAGTCAGGAAAAAGGCAGCCAGTAGCTCTGCTCAAAAACACACAGAAACATGGGCACCCATGGGAGTTCTCTCCTAAGAGTCCACCTTCCACTCATAATCCCTTATCACGTCCCAATCCCAATGTTTAATGGAATCCTTACTCCGTCTGCCTCACACTCCCCTCTCTGTAGGGAGCAGCCTCTCAGGAAACTGACCCATTCTTACTGGGATGGCCTATAGTTACTGTGTTTCTAGAACTTTGGAGTTTTCTTCTGAAACCAGGGTACCCAGCAGACAGTAGGATTCCGGTTTTTTGTTATTGTTCTTTTCAATCTACCACTATAGTGGAAGGAATTTAAAGCCTTTTTTGTAAAGAAGTATTTTGCAAACTATGGGAAATGATCTGGTAATCTGTTATGAAATCCATCAGGTGGATGTTGGCCCACAGTTAGTCATAGTAATTATAAAAACCAACAAGACTAGACAATACCAGAGGGCATCGTTCAGGTAAATGTTTTAGAAAACATTTATAGCAGATCAGATTTATATAGATGTGAATCAACAGGATTGCAATAGTAAATGTTTGATTACTATCCCAAATTTTAAAATCTGTCAAGAAGGATATTATGAAGTCAAGAAATCATTATTCATAAACATCTCGGGATCTAGTGGGAAATCAGATAAACAAATAAAATTAATGACAGAGGGGGATGGAAACTTGGAAAGCAGATTGTGAAACCTCCAGATGACAAACCTGGAAAAAAAAAACCCTGAAACTAAAACTAAACCTGCCATGGCCAACAGGATGAATGACAGAATAAAAAGTTCAAATAAAAATCCCAGATCAAATTAAAGAAGTGTGACTGCTCAGTATGAAGTACTGACTTTATTGTATTTGGAAAACATTTACCTGTTAGAATCTGTATTTCTAGACTCATGTAGAGCATGGGTTTTCTTTATTTACTGTATAGTTGGTCACATCTGTGGAACTCTCTTCAGCATGGCGTTTACAAATGATACTGAGTTATACAACTATCAGGAGAGAGAATCCATCCCGATGGAAGGTGTCTGAACATGGCCTGCGATGTGGAAATTTTACTTGGCTCAGAAAACACTTCAGTAATATTTATTAGTCATGTAGTCTATTTCTGGCAGTGTACACACTTGTCTCTATGTATTTGGAAGGCATCGGCTGAAGAAGAGAGGAAATGGGGATTCGTGTGGTTTTAGACGGCTATCATATCTGTTGTGTTTCGTAGGTGGCCTTCAGTAAGTGACCATGGGGCACCAGTCATCATAATAGAAGCTTTGCAACATTTCTTTCTGTGATTCAATAACACCTTTATCAAGGCCTGCCTGTGTCAGGTAAGACATACAGCATTTCACTTGGCTGATTTTACTTAATCTTTCCAATAATCTTTTTTGGGGAAAGGTACACATTTACTGCCATTTATGAAGGAAGAAGTGAGTCTCAGAGAGACCGTCACTTGCCTGGCATCACACAGTTGCTAAGTGGTAGGTTTTGGCTCAGTGTGAGGAGTTTTTAGTCATTAAAAGGGCTTCAAAATGGGATAGCCTACAGCTTGATGAAATGACATTGACCATGGAACTAACCAAGTAGGAAACATTTCCTATTGGTCAATTAAGTCATTGATCTTGAAAGTAATCAAGTAGAAAGTGTCTGTGAAGAGCTATGATGACCAGAAGTTGAAGTTCAGATGAGTGAGGCAGTGTTTGTTCTAAGGGGGGACTTCTGGGAGAGATGGAATTTATTATATTTGAAGAACACACAAGAAAGTGATAGAGAAGACAAGGACAGGGCGGGGCCTGTGAAGGAAACTGCTCAGTAACAAGGTCAGTCTGTGTGATGTACCTTGTCCCCTGTGCGGCACAGGGCCCCGCCGGTCTACTGTTCTTTCATGAAGCTTTCTTTGCTTTTGTGTTCACCTGTGCCCCCTTAACTAACTCAGGATGCAGCTAACAATGACAGTTCTGCCTTCTGTCTCTTGGGCAGTTTCCTTTGTCCCCAAATGAATCCCAGTGTGCCTGGGATGAAAGAGGTGAAATTTATGTTTCCACTGAAAACTTAAATATTAACTATCCATCTGCTTTTCAACCTGCCCTCCTTCTTGTCCATCACTCTTTCCATTTGGTTAGCTTTTCTGACTTGTCCAAACCTCCCCTGTGAAAGACTTGGTAAAGTCTCTCTTTTATAATAGTGCCTCGCCTGAGCTTGGGGAACTTTGTGGTGAACAATTAATTACTTTATCTTGCATTTCTATCGGTCATTTGGTGTGCACTGCAAAACACAGGGATCTAATGCAATACACATTTATGTACTCACACTGTGTAGGTTGTAAGTTTGGGTGGGCTTATCTGGATTTTCTGCCTAGGATTTCACAAGGGTTAGAAAGCTCAAACCGAAATGTGGCAGACTGCCATTTATCTAGAGGTCTTAGAGAAGTATTGGTTTCCAAGCTCATCTGGGTTGAGGCAGGTGCTGTAGTCTGAAAGTTATATCCCCACCCAAACTCAGATATTGAAATTCTGCCCCCTGAGGTGATGTGTATTAGACGCCTTTTCATTGCTCTTATAAAACACCAGAAAGAGGCAACTGTTATATAGAGCTTTCCTCTGAATTGAAACATTCCATCTAGAAGGGAGGCTCTTAAGACTTAGAAAATGAACAAAACTGGCAAAGTTCAGGACATGTACAACTCACTAATCTCAGGAAGGCCCTGAAACTTACAAAACTCACAAGGTCCTTTTCTCGAGGTATGTAAACTGTAAGGACCACTGGGGAGAGATAAATGCTCCCTACATGTCAAGCTGCCCAAGAGTTTTGTGAGTTGCTCTGGAAATGGAGCTTTCATAACTTGTCTCCCATGCTGGGGTGGGCCTTTTGGTGATGCATCTGCCTTTAAGTCATCCCTGCTTCTGTAAGTAACTCCTCACTTCTACTCCTGTAAGTAACCCTGATAAACGCATTGACCCACCAAGTCAGACTTTGGTGGAATTATTACTTTGGCCTGTTGTTAGCTCCTTATCTGGGGTTAATGGATGCTTGTTCGAATTGTCTTAGAAAGAGTCACACAACGGCAGTGTGATGGAGGGGGGATTTATTTTGGTTCACAGTCTGAGGGGACAAAGTCCATCATGGTAGAATAGGCTTGGCAGTGTGTGGGATGACTCATCCCTAACAGGCTTGAGGGTCAGACAAGTAAAAACAAGTAAAAAAGATACTTTCCAAGAGCCAACCTGGGTCTGCCTAATGGCCTTATCAACAGCAGCTGAAACATGATCTGAGGTGACCTGGACCAATGAGAGGCAGCCGTGTCACACCAGCAGATGCATATTCATCAGACCTCCCCGCAGGGTGGGGTGGAGGGTATATAAGGCTTGCCTCTTCCTGAATAAACTGAGCTTGTTGTTTCAACATTCTCCGGGAGTCTGTGTGGCCCGCACCCCCAAAGGGAGCAACAGCAAAGGACCCTGCTATAGCAGTGAACTCACATCTGGACAGATCAGGAAGCCAATAGGGAACAGAAAGTGGGGCTAGGCTATGAACCTTAGGGCTTCCCCTCAACAACTCAGCTCCTTAGGTGCCACTTCCTGAGGTTTCAAACAAAGCATCTCTAACCAGTGTTGACCAAGTGTTTAAACACATGAGCCCATGGGGGTTGGTGGTGGGATATTTCACATCCAAACCATAACAGACGGTATTAGAAGTTAAGGCCCTTCAAGTAGTAACTAGGTGATGAGGGTGGGACCCTCATGGATAGGATTAATGTCCTCTTCAAAGAGGCTGGAAGGAGTGTGTTTACTCTTTCTGTTAGGTGAGGACACATCATTCTCCACCCACGAGGAAGATGTGTGAGACTCTGATTCTACTGGAATCTTGAGCTTGGACATCCCAGCCTTAGAGTCCATTTTTAAGCCACCAGTTTATGGTATTTTGTTATAGAAACCTGAGACTCTGAGTGGACCATGGAGGCAGAATTCCTTTTGTGATAGTGGTGGGATGGAGGTCTTGGTTTCCTTGCTGGCTCTTGCTAGACAGTCGCCTGTAGGTCTCAAAGGTTAGAATTTAGTAGAAATTCAAAGTTTGGCTAGAGCTAGTATATGTTTTGGAGGGTGAGGTTGATTAGTACTGAGCAGTACCATGATGCAATAGTTCTGTATTGCTGGCCACATTGCAGTTTTGATGTAAGCATTTCAAACAAATTGAGGGTGAACGTCATCAGTAGTCCTTTGTGGAGGAGGTGATGGGTCTTTCAGGAAATTTTTGTGTGAGTAATCAGGACACTTCCTGGGTAAAACTGTTCTAGAACAATAATGTCATATTGTTCTAGAACACACACACACACACACACACACACACACACTTGGAAATTATAAAACTTAATTATGTAATTCTGAAACATAAGACTTTTTTGTGTATATGTATGTTTGTGGTGGGTATGCATGTATGTATGTATGTATGTATGTATGTATGCATGTTCGCATATATTTGGGTACAGTGTGTGTGTGATGTTCACACACGTGTATGTAGATGCATGTGGCGGTTAGAAGTTGACATTGGGTGTCTTTCTCAGTTATGCTCCACTTTATTTATACTAGAGTCTCTCACTGAACCTGGAGTCCGCTGACTGGGCTTGTCTAGTTAGCCAGCTTGCCCTGGGCTGCCTCCACCTTCCAAGGACTGGGATTATAGGAGGGCTGCCACATCCACATAAATGTTACACCCACTCTGCTTCTGTGTGGGTGCTGGGGATTCAGAAGAAGGAGATAGAGTCTCTGTGGCCACATTGGGACAAAGTGATCCAGGGACCTCTATCTCTTGAGTCTGTCTTTGGGTCCTGAATTGAGATTAAAGTTTAAATAGAGAACCAGGGATATGCGCCTAGACAGTTGCAGTCACGGTGTGGTCCTGCTGCCTGTGACCCATTGCTGGGCTCCCATTTTATCCTGCAAGGTGGTCTGACAGATGGTTAGGATCCTGTGAAATCCCTTTCAGGGAGGCAAGTTGCTCCTCTCTCTGGCACCAAGCTTCAGCTCTTTTTCTTCTTTCGGCATGAGAACCTAGTGTCTTGGGGTCAATTGTTTTCATCTGACACCTCCAGTGTCCCTTTAGAACTCGTTCATTTCCACCGTGCTCACTGCAGTTCCCCATGTCTTGTTTTAGCACCTGAGTCTTGAAGTGGAATGTCTGTGTCAGAGTTTCAAATAGCAAGACTGTCCGGATGGTAACTCTTCCAGGCGTCTTTTTAAGTCTATGGTGCTGGGGTGTGGTCACCTCTTCTGTCCTCCAAAAGCTTTTTTACAGATGCCTCTGTCGTCACCACATGTTACCAGGGAAATTGTGGCCCTATAGTGGTTCTTGGTTTGTTAATACAATAAGTTAAGGTCAGACTCAGAAGAAAGCTTGAGGACAATTTTATTAGAGTTTAAAAGAAAGCCCAGGTTAACTAAGAAATGCAGAGAGTGAGAGAACCAGTCTTCCCCGGGAAAGAGCTCACCACAAAACACACACACAAGTAACATTATACAGACTGAGTAGTTATACTCAGGGATGTATATGTCAATATACACACATATGCATGTAATAACAATGAATGAAAAAAGAGATCATTAATCTGAAAGAGAGCAAGGAGGTATATATGGGAAGGTTTGGAGGGAGGAAAGGGAAAGAGGAAGTGATATAATTATATCATAAAAATCAAAGAAAAAAGAAAGCTAAAGGGATTGGTAAATCAGAAATCTCAGTAATTTGCCTGCCTGGAGGAGGAAAGCAGAGAAAAACCTGTCTAATTCACCTATATGAAGATCATATCAATAATATTACTAAGATATTAATAATCTTACCTCCATGAAGGCTTTCCTACCTTTTAACTACTTAAAATCCTTAAATCTATTTGGCAGTATGTTGAATCATATGAACTTGCCAATATCAGAATATTTTGGTCCACAATACACTGTTCTCATGAAGTTGAACCTCAAGAACAAAGGTTATAATGTTAACATATATTTTGTGAACCCTTGCTTTCCCACAGGGTGGTTGAGGAGCTGTGTGTTCCTAGGAGGTGGTTGCCAATAGCTGCTCTTCCTCTTTCTGGTCCATCTCCCTAGGGTGACAGTTCTGAATACTCTCCAGGTGTGGTCAGGCCTTTAGTTCTGGCTATCATATGTCTTCAAGCATATGTCCTAGATAAGCTGGAAGGCATTTCATTTTAGAAGAATCCTATCCAGGTAGGAGAGGTTAATCCTTTGGTGTCCTCAATGGAGAAATACTGAGGTAACCTGGGATTTATTATTATTAATAAAAGGGAAAAGGAAATCAGCTGTAAACTGTTGCTTTAGGATTTCATAATTGTTTCTTCATTTATTAGGACTTCACAGCAGTGTACCTTTAAAGAAACAGGGGGGCATTTTGCCCCCACAGGGGCTTTTGCCCCATGGTGGTCTTTAGGAATGAGTTTGGAAACCAACGGATGAGTGAGTGCACAGTCGATGTTTCTGCCTGTTCATTTCACTCCAAGACAAGCTTTTCTTGCTGTAATGCTCCCTTCCAACTTTTACTGGCTCTCGGTGCCCTTGAGCACTCTTGGCTTACATTTTAAACAGAAAGCACATTTTTGCAATTTCATAATCATTTTTCTGCTGCCAGGGTGCTGCTTAGTAACAGCTTCCAACCATTCAAGGTTTGTCTCTACGTCTGTGGATCATTGCTCATGCGGGCTCTCTGATGGCTGAGCATGAGCTGTCCCTTTCAACCTGAGCATGACTGGGAGCTTGCAGCTTCAGATGGTAATAAAGATGAGACCCCTTGGATCCGTGGTGCTCAGAGGAGCACGTGGTTGAGCGGGAGTGACCCTAGCATTGACTCACTGTCCCGTGAGTCCAGGCTGCAGCTTCAAGGACGTGCATTAGAGTCACGGTCACTTCTCAGGGAGCTGCTCCTGGTCACAGAAGACTTCTGCTGACCCCATCTGCCACAGACTATTTTAGGACTCAGTGCTTCTGTCAGGAATTTCTCCCACATAAAACAAATATCTGGTCACTCTTCCCTTTTTCCTTCCTCTTCAGTCATTCTGTAGTGTGCACTGAAGCACTGCCCTGGCGAATGGGGGCTCTTGGGTCCTGTTTTTGTTATGTGATTACACACACACATACACACACACACACACACACACACACACACACACACACACACACACACGCACAGGGCTTTTCCAAAATTGTAAGTTCCTATATGGCTTTTCCTCACCCCCACCCCCATTATTCTTCTCTCCTTCTTTTCCTCCGCCCCACCCCTGTCTTAGTTTCCTCTCTTTGCTGTCCAGACAGCAAGGAAACTGATAAAAAGAGTTTATTTGGGGCTTACGGTTTTAGAGGGTGAGTTAAGGGTCCATGACCATTGTGACAAGAGCAATAGCTGAGAGCTTGTATCTTGAGACAGCAACCACAAGGTAGAGAGTGTTTACTGGGAACCTTCTCCAACCAGGCCACACCTCCTAATCCTTCCCAAACAGTTCTACCTACTAGGGACCAAGCATTCAAATATATGAGCCTGTGGGGGCCATTCTCACTCAAGCCACCACACCTCCCATCTGCCTCCCGATACGTGAGCTGGGCAGCTATCATCAAAGGTGTTACAGTGAACGTCAACACACAAGCATCTCTGTTACATGTTGAATTGGAAACTTTGGGGTAAATACTGAAGATGGTGGAACTAACTCAAGCAGAGAGTCTCTTTATAAAGCTAAAAGATGGTAGCCTGGGGAGATAGACCGGTAGTAAAGTGTTTGCTGGGTGAGCATGAGGAACCAAATCCAATCCCCAGAACCCAAGCAAAAAAAAAAAAAAAAAAAAAAAAAA
>CABHPH010156346.1:14113-25894 GCA_902168325.1 Peromyscus nudipes
ACAAAAAAAAGAAAAAAAAAAAAAAAAAAAAAAAAAAAAAAAAAAAGCATGATGGAGTGCTTGTGTAGTCACAGCACTGGGGAGTCATTGCTGGCCTAGCTGACCTCAGGTCACGGTGAAATACCCTGTCTCCAAAACCATGGTGGATAGTGCCCGAGGAATGACACCTGAGGTTGTCCTTTGGACCATACAGGCACACATGCACACATAGACAAACACAAACAGATACATAGATACACACATATACACACACAAATATATACACACACACATACACATACACACACACACATACACACATGCACACACACACACACACACACACACACACAAACACACACAAAGGTGGTGACCCAGACTGCTGTACAAGACTGAACTGCTCTCAAAGAAAGCCCTTTCAGGGTTGAATGATCCTTTCACAGAATTCACCTAAGACCATCAGAAAACACAGATATTTACATTATGATTCATAACTGTAGCAAAATTCAGTTATGAAGTAGCAACAAAAATAATTTTATGGTTGGGGTCACTGCAACATGAGGAAGTGTATTAAAGGGTCACAGCATCAGGAAGGTTGAGAACCTCTGCTCTAGCAGGAATCAGAATGGAGAAAAGGTTGAGTGCGTGCACTTGTTATCTGGAGATGGCTTGGTGATGTTGACCAAGTTTGCAAGCCTTGGTTTCTTTGCCATGAGTCATGGTGCACACTTAGCACTCACACAAAACAGATAGACTATCACACAAAACAGATAGACTAAAATTTCCCAGTTGGTCTATGGCAGGTTATGACTCTTGACCTAAATGCAGAGACATGTTTCGTACTTTTCTATAGCTCCACCAAATGTTCTGGGCGTGTGGAAGTGCTCAGCGCACGCCTCTCACTCCCTTTCTAGGTGGGTGTATGCCTAGCCAGATAGTGCCAAGGCCCCACAGGTCCCCCACAGCTCTGTCCACAGAGACCTCCACTATGCACTGGATCTGCTGCTGCTGACCACAGGAAGATACATTGCCTCTCAAGAGTCCGGCGTCCTTTTTGAATGTGTAGGTGCCAGGATAGGTCACTCAACCAACATGTCCCACAAATCTTCTGGTGAGTTTTGTTGCTTCTGTGGGACCACAGCCCAGAAGCAAGGCACAGAGTCATCATCTGAGACCTGCCACATTTCTTTCTTGTTATCCCATTCACTCACCACAGGCATGGACCATCTGTTTCCTGCCTTTATCTTCCACAAGTCCTGGGAATTCTTTCTGTAACCCGGGAAGGAGCTCTTTCATTCCTGGTTGTCATGTCCAGCTTTTCTATTTCTCCAAGGGCATCTGTCTTTGAAACATGGAAAACCAAGAATTCTTTTTTCTCTTCTTTATTCACAGATTCACACCTTTCCCTGAGGCAGTGATTCCAACTGACTTAATTGGGTGTGGGTAGGAGAAACAGACATGCAGGGAAAAGCACAGGCTAATGTTTGGGCAATACATCCCATTATCGTTGTTCTTGGCTTCTTCCTTCCCAGGCATAAGACCCCATTCTTGTCTTTCATCTTGGTGTTCTTAATCTTTTGGCGTGGGTAGTTCTGCGTGTATTCTGACCCTTTGTGTGACTAATGCCCTCTGGTCACTTCTTCCTGTCAGTTTTGCTTTTCTGGTGAGATGACAAACTCATTAGTAATTTCCCACAGTTTGTCTGTGCTCTTAAGCAGTGAATATTTCAAAAACTGCTGACTGACTCATGCACAGAGGTGCTGACCTCTACACTGCCCTCTTGTCTTAATTTTCTTTGCATTTGTCCTCACTAATAAAGGGCCACTTACAAATATTTCTAAGTTTGTATTATCACATGAGGCTAGTTTTCTATAAATAAGCATATTATATTACCTAAGTAATATAATATAAGCCTCAGTGGCACCTGGCAAAAACCCATGTAAGAAATTCAGGTCTACTAAAATGAATGTGTAGTTGGGAGAGTGCATGCACTTCTTAAACTGTGCTTGGTGACAATGTCTGTAATTCTAGCACTCAGGAGATAAAGGCAGGAGGATCAGAAGTTCAAGGTTTTCTTGGGATACATAGTTCAAGGACAGCCTGGGCTAGCTGAGACCATATCTCAAAAATGCTTATTGTTTCATATGAGCAATGTGTATAAAAATAGTCAGAAAGTTTTTTAAATAAATATACCAACTATAAAATCTTTTTTCTGAGTCTCATGAAGTTCATCTTCTTGGAGCCCTTAATGGATAAACACGAAACACTATGGACATCTGTTCAGAATGATGGCTCAGGTTGGATAGGGCTGGATAAAGCTAGCCTTCTGATTTCTCATCCATCATGAAAGGAGCTTGGAACAGCAAAACAAAACAAAACACAACACAACAACAACAAAACAATACATACTGAAAAAACAACTCTTCTTGGATCCATGGGAGAAACAAGATCACAGAACAAATGGCTGTTCCCCAACTGAAGGAACCAAGATGGATCGAATCACAACCTGTCAGGTCAGAGGTCTTGGCATGGACCAAGATGATGCTTGGGAATCTAAGACCCAAGTAATGAATTTCTGAGTGATCAGTGTAGACCAGTGTGAGGGTTAAAGACTCCAGATGGTCCAATGGTAGAGCCCTATACTCCCAAGAGCACCCAGGAGCCTTACAAGGCTCTCATGGCGAATATCTGAAGAAAACATCTAGTACTTCCTGCAGGGGAAGGGAAAAAGGAGCTGTTATGAATCAAACTCGGAAAATCTTACTTTTGCAAGAGATGCATTTTACTGACTGAGGTCTAATCAGCCTGATTTTAAGAGAAGCTGTTTTTACCAGAGCTTAGACCTTTGGGGTTTTATGAAGGGCTAATTGACAAGGGGAGGGAAATATCTAATTCCAGGGATTTCTGGCTTTCCTGTTTCATCTGGGAGTGGAAAACCAGAGAATCCCAAACTGACAACTATGTGTGAAGATCATAGCCCAAAGACACAGCTTACCTAAAGATAGACGTAGTCAAAGACTCAGAGAGACCCGCACTCTTATGTCTTAACATCACGTCAATCAGTCTGTAGAATCCTGGAGGACTCTAATTGCATGAACCATGAAGTGTAAACTTTTACAGAAGAACTTGCAAAAGCTGGTCAAATTCAGAGGTAAAGACAGAAAAGGCAGGCAGGCTGCTGGGACACAGAGATGGGGGAACAAGAAGATGAATCCAGGGTGGTCCAGCAGGAGGGTGCAAGTTCTGGAGAGAACAAAAGCTAAGATGTCCACTGGTGCAGATGTAAAGTTAAAATTACAAGACTCAAGGGACAGACGCTTAGTTCCGAGTGCCTATCATTGAGAAGTTAGGTGTAGGCATGGGGTCTCAGAAGGTTTCCCCAAGGGAGAGAAGCTTGAATAAGATCTAAAAGTCGAATGGACCTTAACTGATGATGCTGTCTAGGTGGACTTCATGGAAGGGTGGAAGGAACTGAGGATTACTACAAAAACTGCAGTGTTGATGTTGCAGGTATTTTCTGTGAAGATGACATTATTATGCAAATGTAGGTGACACATACAAATGACATATGTTCTAAAAACAGCTTGAGGACACAGCAGGAGGATGGCACAGACGTGGCTAGATGTGCCATTTGTTGCCATTGTTCATATAGGTTAGCAGTGTATTAGTTACTTTCTTATTGCTCTTCATGACAGAAGATGCTTAATGAAGGGAGAGAGGGAGGGAAGGAGGGAGGGGTAGAAAGAGGGTCTTTCAGGCTCACAGTTTGATGGTACAGTTCGTCATGGAGGGACAGCATGACGGCAGGACTGTGAGGCATCTATCTGGTTACCTTGCTCCTGTAGTCAGGACTAGGAGAGAGATGAATGTAGGTGTTCAGCTCACTGTAGCTGAAGTTTTCCTGTGTCCCACCTGGCCCATGGTCAGGACAAATCTCTCTCACCCACCAGTCCTGCAGCCGCTTGGACCCAAGTAAACACACAGAGGCTTATATTAATTAAAACTGCTCAGCCATTAGCTCAGGCCTACCACTGACTAGCTCTTACATTTAAACTAACCCATAATTCTTATTTATGTTTAGCCACATGGCTTGGTACCTTTTCTCAGTTCTGCCTTCACATCTTGCTTCCTCTGTGTCTGGCTGGTGACTCCTGACTCAGTCTTCCTCTTCCCAGAATTCTCCTCTCTGCT
Organism: Peromyscus nudipes; assembly: GCA_902168325.1. Classification (NCBI taxonomy): domain Eukaryota; kingdom Metazoa; phylum Chordata; class Mammalia; order Rodentia; family Cricetidae; genus Peromyscus; species Peromyscus nudipes. The sequence goes on from CABHPH010156346.1 coordinate 18,284, forward strand.
TATCCCACCTATACTATACTTCCTGCCTGGCTACTGGCCAATCAGAGTTTTATTTGCTAACCAAATCAGAGCAACACACATTCACAGCATACAGAAAGACATCCCCAGCAGCTCACTTTCTCCTTCTTACTCAGTCTGGGCCGTGGACCATGGGATGGTGCTGCCCACGTTTAGGATGGATATTCTCTGCTCTATTAAATGTTTCAGGAAACACTCTCATAGACATACTCGGGAAGTGTGTTGCCATGGTAACATGTGACTATAAATCCCATTAAGCCGACAATGAAGAGAAACCCTCACAAACAAGAAGCTGAAGTGTGGAAACTTGACAAAAAGGTTTGTGAGAGTTAAGATGGAGGCTTAGCCCAAGAGAGAAAGGTCTGCCTACAAGTTAGCAGACCCGTCTCTGACCATGCACTGCAGTGGCCCATTTACCTATCTTCTTGCAACCAAAGTGGGAACATTTCCTGACCTTGATGGCTCTGGGGTGTGGGTAACATGGGAAAGGTACTGGTCTTTATGTTGGTCATACCTGGCTCACTGAGCATATGGAACAGGTCTGCCTGCTGGGTTCTGGAAGCATAGGGGTTAACGAGACACACACAGTCACTGTGCTCAGAGAGCTTGCCTTCTCCTGTGTGGTCAACATCATGTAGCCAGCAACAACAGCTCTTCAGTCAGTGTTCACTAAGAGCTTAACAAGCAATGGAAGACTGAAATAAGACTGTATGAGAGGATTGGGGTACAATCGAGCTGTGTGGACGAAGGTGGGGTGGTGACTAAAAGCCTTCTCAGAAGAGCTGAATCTTGAAAGGCAGGGGAAGAAAAGTGATTATAAATGATGTAACTAATGTTTTCTTTATCAGCACCAAGTATTTTATGTTAGTGCTTTTGCATTAACTCTGCATAGACATTCCTAAACATCTTGCCTTCTGCAAAATTGTTGATCTAAATTATGAAGGATTGTGAGAAAAAACAGGATTGGACAAATCCATTAAAATTAGTAGTTACTTGTAGCAAAAAATAAATAAGCAATAAACACAACAAGATCCTATCCTGTTGCAAGCTGTGTGCTAGCTTGTGTATCCAGTACTGGTCCTTCCTAAAACCTGGGGTCTCTCAAGCTTTATCTTTAATAGTCATGGATGTAAATGCTAAAGACACAGTTTAAGGTGAACTTGTGTGTGTGTGTAACCACGCATGTGCTTGTGTGCGTGTGTGTGTATTGTGTGTGTATGTGTGCATGCATGTGAATATGTGTGTGTACATGTGTGTGTGAAGGTTCTTGTGTATACATGTACAAGTGTACACTGGTATGTATACCCTGTGTGTGTGTGTTGTGTATACAGATACATGTGTGCATGGATGTGTGAAGGCCAGAAGTCAGCCTTAGTGTCATTTTTCAATGCTGCCCACCTTGTTTATTGAGACAGTCTCTCCCTGGGACCTGGAGTCACTGATTAGGCTGGGTTCCTGCCCAGTGAGCCTCAGGGATCTGCTGTTTCTGCTTCCCTCTGCCTCGAGTTCTAAATGCATGCCCTCACACGCAGCTTTTTATATGGGCACAGCAAGCACTTTGCCAACTAAGCTATCCCTCAGCCCTGTTATTTATTCTTTTTAACATAGAAGAAATTCCTTTGTGACTTCTCCCTTTGGATTGTAACTTCCTTAAAGATGTTTCAAATAAGCATGGTGGCTTATCGCCCCACCAAACCAGCCACACTAGCAACAATGTCAGTCCTGTAAGATGTTAAGTTACTGTGTTATCTGTACATTTTCCTAAGGCCTTTTCCTTAGTGCAGAGAAAGCTCACTCTTTATTTTGTACACAGTGGTTCTCAGGGAGATGACAGGAGAGATGACATCTCTGGACCATACCAGCATCATTCTCCCGTCTCTCAAGCACGCTGTGTTGAAGGAACAGGCACGGTAGCTGACTTGCCAATCGTATCATGAGACAGGAGCACATCACACTTGTTTCTAGATAAGGCAGTGTTGTAGTAGTTACCGTTCTCATCACAGTCATCAAATATATGACAAAAGCCACGTGCAGTTCACAGGAACACCGCCCACGATGGTGGGAAGGCATGGTGGTGGGAGGAGCTTGGAACATGTCTCCAACCAGGAGGCAAAGAAGGGGGAATACCAGAGGTCAGATGCCGTGGTCAACGACGGTTGTTCATGCTAAGGGTGAGCCTTCTCTCCTCAGTCAAACCTCTCTGGAAACATCCACATAGACACACCCACGCTGTGCTTCACTGAGGCCCGAGGGGTTTCTGAACCAGACAAAGCTAATGTTCAAACTGTCCATCAGATGTACTGACTGCAGTGTGAAAACTGAGCACATCAGATGCTTATGTCAAGAGATGCTCCAAACTTCTGGAAACCTCATGGAAAGGGCTTTCGGAGTCTTCGGTGACTTCGAGTGAGTCGTATATCCGAATACTGCCTTGCTCATGTCTGCTCTGACTGTTTGAGAGTGACGGCCTTTTGGGAAGCAATTAAGACTAAATGGGGCATGAAGTTGGCCCATGATCCAGCAGGATTTGTGTCCCAGTGAAAGGAGACAGCACAGAGTTCTCACCCCCTTTCCACTGAGGACTCACTGAGGTGGTCTCATTGCAAACCCAGGGCAGAGTCCTTCTCAGACACACCACAGCCCCTGATGCTAGAAGTTCTCCATAACTTCTAGAAAAGAACTTTCTGATGTGCAGCTCACACTTCCTGAGATTCAAATATCCGCACTGTAACAAATCATTGTCTTAAAAACACACATTTTACATCTGGAAACAGCCAAATATTGTTCTGAAGCCAAGGATATTGAGCAAAGGGAACAAAATAAAGACATTTTCCTAAATTAAAAAAATATAGTTCTAAAGTAAAAGCATTGATTTGATCTGGGTTTTAGGACACTGTGAAGGGACAAGATCATTGTGTAATTTCTCAGAGACTCAGAGAGACAATATTCATTTACAAGTTTAACTTTTTCCTTGATTATAAAAGAACAAAAACATATTCTTATTCACTATAAAAAGTCCCCTAATATAGAAAGATTACAAATTCAAACAATTGAAGTTTATAATCCCGTCATCTCCAGAGAATGGTTGTAGACATTTTGTAGATTTCATTCTAGATACTGTAAAGCCCAGCATCTACCTGTGCACTCCAAATATCTTCAAGTTCACAATACAAGCTCGTACATGTAAGATCACACTAAATGTGGTGTTAAGTATCTTGTCTTGTGTCCAGATAACATGTGGTACATTTTAAAATAATTCAATAGTCTTGAAAAATCATGGAGATGTTTGTATACAATTCCATTCTGTGACTATACTGAACTTTAACTTTTCTTTAAAAATTATTATAAAGGGTCAAATAAGGGAAGCAAGTGTATGATGTACTTTGAGCATATTCCCCTGTGTTCATTTGCTTTCTGATGCTGTGATAAAGCACTCCCCAAAACCAGCTCAGGGAAGAAAGGGTTATTTGGCTTGCAGTTCATAGTCCATTGTGGAGAGAAACTAAGGAGAGAAGTCAAGGCAGGAACCAGGGCTGGGGACCGAGCTGAAGTGGAGCTCGCAGGCTGGTTCCCTCTGGCTTACTCAGCTTGCTTTCTTCTATAGCTCAGGGTCACCTGCCCAGGGACGACACACACGGTGGGCTGGGCCCTCCTTCATCATACATGTTAAGAAACCAGCCTGATGGAGGCAATTCTTCAGGTGAGAGTCCCTCTTCCCAGGTATGTGACTTGACAATTAAAGCTAGCAATGACACCCTGTGACAATAAATCACTGTCTTCCATCTTCTTAGCCTTGTGTTTAGTCTGCCTCCTTCGTTTCCAGACATCTTACCTTCATATCACCTGTACAAACATGACTTTATGTATCTATTAAGTCTAGGACCCACAGATGAGAGAATACATGATATCTTTTTCAGACTGTCTTGATTTGCTTCATATGCTTTCCCAATTCTTTAAAGAATTTCTATTATAGGACATTAAAAGTATTCGTATGGTTAAATCTTGCAAGAAACAAGATTTAAAATGGTATGGTATTCCAAATGGAGTTGATAATTAAGTGGCTTCTAGAAGCTCAGCCCAGTTCCAGAAAGCTAACTATGCCAGTTTCCGCCAGTCAGCAAGGTTTTTAAAGAAATGAGAATACAGTACGGACTAGGTCAACTTTTAAAGTAATCACTAGGCTGGCCATATTTGAGGTAGGGTTGCATCATAGCAGGGAATCTTTAATCCAAATTGGCCTCCATTTCTCCCATCTGCCATTAATTTGATCAGAATGACCTAATGTCTTAAATCAGTGTTTCCAATACTACATAGTAAACCTCTTAATACAAAAATCCAAGGCTCTGTAAAACCTTATTATGAAACTTTTTCTTATTTTTAATCAACCAATCATAAATCTTTTTTTAAATAAAACTTGTTTTTATTTTCTATTTATGTTTATGTGTCTATGTTAATGTAGCTACATGTGAGTGCAGTACTCACAGAAGCAAAGAGATCATAAATCTTTTTATATTCAGAAAAAAGACAAATGATATATACCATAGAATTTTCTAACACATTGGACTCTTAATTATTATTGAAGGAAGGACTGTAAATGTAGGCTGAAGTTCAGACACGGGTAGTGATAAAATGAGAACCGATGAGCCAACCCAGATGCTTTCAAATAAAATCATACAGAACCTTACGGCCTTTTGAGAGTTCCGCCTCTCTGTACACAGGACAAAGTCCAGAAGGGCCCTGTGTATAGGAACTGCTGTCCATGGAGTTGCAGCGTGCCCTTCGTCCTGGCGTGTGAATATGCTTGTCAGTTTAGAAGTTCTCTGAACCCCATCATTTTGGGGTTTTCATGAAGGTTTCATTAAGTAGACAGGATCACCAAATCATTTGGTCATTGGTGATTGAGTTCAGTTTCCAGCACCCCTGTCCCTCAGTTTAGGGACAAGGCTGAAAGTTTTACGTTTTCAGTCAAGGCTTGATCTTTCTACCACTGTTGCTTCTCCTTAAGCTGCCCAGGGACTCCCACTACCCGTCACCTAATTAGCATGCAAAAGGTACTTGGAATCCCAGCAGCCTCTGCATGCCAGGAACTGAAATAAATAAATGTTATACTTACTATAGATAAAGACTATTTCCGTCGAGAGTGGATATTGTTTACTGTTCACTTGTGCTATTGTTAAACATGGGGGAATCAACCTAAAATTTGAGTAGTGATGGAGTAAAGAATTACACTTCGACTTGTGATGCACATCTGGACTGATGCAACACGTATGCTTTCACAAGGTGCATTTGGTGTCTGTGCTGTGACAAAGAGAAGTCGGGTGGGGCTCTGCGGTTCTGGGCAGTTTGGTCTTCACCAGGAGTTTGTGTTTCCTCCCTCACGTTGTTTCTTCTTTTTAATTGAAAAAAGTCTTTTCATATAATTTATTGGTAATGTTTTCCCCTCTCCACAATTCCCACAAGATCTTCTCCACCTTCTACCCACAGAACGTTTTATTCTTTTTCTCTATCTTTACAAAAAAAAAAAAAAACCATAAGAACAAGAAACAAAAAAACTCCCACAAAAACACAAAAATGAAAATCAAAATAAGCAAGCAAAAAACTGATAAGACAAAAACAAAGCCAAATAAAACAAAAAGTCCACAAAAATGCCATTGAGTTTGTTTTGTGTTGGCTGACCACTCTTGAACATGGATCCTGCCCTGAAATATGGTTGACATATAGTGAAACTCCATTAGAAAAAACTGATTTCCCCATTTGCCAGCGGGTATCAGTTGCAGATAGTGTCCTGTCTAGAGGTGGGACCCTGTGTCCAATCCCCCTCTCAATCCTAGAATCTCTTCTGTGTTGTTGATATATTGTGCACCCCAATAAACTTATCTGGGAGTCAGAGACAGAACAGTCACTATATTAAGCATAGGTTTAGGCAGTGATAGCACACGCCTTTAATCCTAGCATCTCTTTGAGTTCAAAGCCACACTGGAAACAGCCAGGCATGGTGACACATGCCTTTAATTCCAGGAAGTGATGGCAGGGAGCAGAAAGGTATATAAGGCGTAAGGACCAGGAACTAGAGCCTTTTTAAGCTTTTAAGCTTTTAGCAGCAGTTCAGCTGAGATCAATTCAATGAGGACTCAGAGGCTTTCAGTCTGAGGAAACAGGATCAGCTGAGAAGTTGGCAAGGTGAGGTTAGCCGTGGCTTGTTCTGTTTCTCAGATCTTCCAGCATTCACCCCAATACCAGGCTCCGGGTTTGTTTTTATTAATAAGACCTTTTAAGATTCGTGCTACACTTCTGGCTTAACACTGTGCAGGTCTTGTGCATGCTGCTTCCATGTATGTGAATTCATGTGTGCATCAGTCCTGTTGCATCTGGAAGACACTTTCCTTGGAGTCACCTGCCACATCTGGTTCTTCAAGGTTTTCTTCTTTTTCTTTTTCTTTTTTTTTGCTTCCTTTTCAACATAGATCCCTGAACGTTGGAGGGAGGGTTGATGAAGACATGTTGGAGGGAGGGTTGATGAAGACATCTCACTTAGAACCGAGAGCTTCACAGTCTTACTCTCTGCATGTTGTTCAGTTGCGGGTCTCTGTGTTAGTTCCCTCTACTGCATGAGGAAGCTTCTCTGATGTGGTTGAGTTAGGCACTGGTCTATGGGTGTAACAATATGTCATTGGGGTCGTTTTCTTGCTATCGTCCTTTTGCAGAATGATAGCATTTGTTTTCCCCTAGGCCCATGTTATATCTCGTCTCAGGTCCTTGGCCATGTTAGAAGTGTCAGGTATGAGTTCTGTCTCCTAGAGTGGGCCTTAAATCCAAAAAAAAAAAAAAAAAAAAAAGTGGTTGGTTGCTCCTAAAACGTCTGTGCCACGTTACAGGCAGTGGATCACAGGGTTTGTAGTTAGGTGATAGTGCTGATTTCTTTCGTCCTAAGGTATCCTGCAGAGTGCCTTCCATGAACACCAGCCAGTAGGGTGAGGCTTCTATTTAGGCACCAGCTCAACTTCTCTGTGTTTAGTGACACGGATTAGTGTTGTCTTCAGCAACAGGGCCTTACCATCAGGTTGTGGGGAGCAACCGACAGCCTTGGCAACAGCCTGTGCTGTTTGGGGGTTTCTATGTGGCCCTTTCTGACCAATGACTCGACATTCCTGGCACTGGAGTTTTACTCGGCAGCAAGATGTCTGGTTGGGACTCTGTCTCCCCTCTTGAATGTGACTCCATTTAGATTCCTTCCATATATACACGTACGTTAGGAAGCTTCCACAGGAGTGGGTTTCCTAACGTGGCTTTTCAGGCGGCCTTTAGTGTTAGCTGTTTCTCCCCATATTCCCCCCTCACTCTACTCTCACATCCCCTTCCCCATTTAATCTTAGTTTTCCCATCGTCGTCACACCATCCGTGGGAGGTCCACTCGTCACGCCATCTGTGGGAGGTCCACTCATCACGCCATCTGTGGGAGGTCCCCTCGTCACACCATCCGTGGGAGGTCCCCTTGTCACGCCATCCGTGGGAGGTCCCATCGTCACGCCATCCGTGGGAGGTCCCCTCGTCACGCCATCCGTGGGAGGTCCCATCGTCACGCCATCCGTGGGA
>CABHPH010156346.1:25904-62661 GCA_902168325.1 Peromyscus nudipes
TCGTCACGCCATCCGTGGGAGGTCCCATCGTCACGCCATCCGTGGGAGGTCCACTCGTCACGCCATCCGTGGGAGGTCCACTCCTCTCCCGGGTCCCCTACTAGGCACCTGGTTTCTGTGGTTATTCAGACCGTAGCACACATTTTGAAAGCTGAAACACTAACATCCAAATATAAGAGAGAACATACAAGATTTGTCTTTTGGGTCTGTGTTATTGGGGATCATCTTTAAATCTTTGTTTATAGTTAGCATATAGAATGGTGGGTTTCCTTGTGACATGCTCATGCATATAGTGAAGTCGTTACACTTTGTTCTTAACCGCCCTAGCTGATGGTGGTTCCATCAGCCCCAGTCCCCACCTCCTGCTGACTGATGACTCTGCACGAGTTTGATTTCTATCATTGTGCCCATCCTGTAAAATGAATGCCTCTTCGTACGGGCAGGTCTAGTAGAACAGAAAAGAGAGAAAGGGGATAGGCTAGTCCTAGAACTACCCCCTCCTGTGGACCAGCTCAAAGCATCTCTATGGTGTGGAGACACCCCTCGCCCTGGGAACAACCTTTAGCTGCCCAGAGCTCACTGGGCCCAGCTAAGGATGGCTTGTGCTCCAGTTGTCACTGTCACACTTCAGAGCTGTTTGCTCCCACCAGCAGCCCTGTCCTGTGTACTTTCTTTCTTGTCTTTGTCACGAGTCCGTCAGTGAGTTGTCTCCAGGGCCTTCACTTAGTCCTGAGCTGAGCACACGGCGGATGATTGCTTGACTTTTACCCAAAGGTTAAAGGATGAGAGTCCAACTCTGTTCCTACCTTCCCAGCTTGGCATTCATATGAGAGGGTGGGCATTAGGATGCCCTAACTGGGCCTTGTAGGTCAGCTGAATTTCCAGTCCACTGCCAGGTCAGGTGGGCTCTGTGAGTCCGGCAGCGGGAAGATGTCACAGACGCCCGCCGCTGACATCTTCATCCTCAGAACAGCACTCTCAGCAGCTTTCTGTGTGCTGGGCTCAGCACAAGAGCCACGGGGTGGAGAGCAAGGGAGGCAGATTCTGAGCTGGCACCTCTCGCCCAACAGATGCCTGATGTTCTGTTTCTAGCACCAGGGCATTGATTCTGCACCGTGCCCTGGGAAGGGCTTTTCACTCTGTTTGGAAGCAGAGCTCCCAGAAGGAGGGGAAGGCATATTCCTTCCAAACAACGCAGTTTCTTCTCATTTCCAAAGTTGTCTATGCAGCAGTACTGGCCCTTTATAAATCTCATAAATAGCTCTTGCTTAAGTATCTGATACAATTCCAAAATGTCCATAACGATGATTAGAATACAGCACAAGAGTGCTTTGTCACAGAGAAACCCATTTAAAAGCAGTCTAAGGCTGGTTTTGAAAAATTTTAGGAAGGGAGAAAATATGTAAAGTAGGAGAAAACATGCTGTGAGGAGGAAAAAAAAACTGTGTGAGAGACAATGAATTCCTCAGGGAGCTGCAATCAGATGCCCCAGCTCAGATGGAAGGATGATACTGTCACTTTAAAGTTCTTAAAAATGTCACTGAGCTATCAGCATTAAGGGCTGGGTACCAAATAGATGATAAATATTGTGGGACCAAAATTCTCAAGATCCCCAATATTAGGAATCGCTAAGGAAATTACAGTCCCTCCACAGTACAATAGTCATTAAAATGATATTAAGAGTCTTTAAGGGTGTGAGAAGTACTTATGGAATAATATTAAGCCAAAGAAAATAATGGCTATTTCAAAACTGTGAATGGAGAAAGCTCTCAAACACATAAAACACATAGCAGATAACGGACGCTATCTTGCCAACCACAACTGTTTTCTTTGTAAGAAGGGGCCCCCTTCTGCTCCTGAGATCTATCAATTTAATAAAATTAAACAAAAAAATTGCTTATTATTTTTTTGAGTGAAACATCCTTTGAGTTGTGTTTAGAACGGAAGAGTTGCCAGGTATATTCTGGCGGGATGGAAGAGGCCCGGGGAGCAGGCAGGCAGAACCCAGTAGCATGTAGACCAGCACTGCAGAAGGAATACACTTCTACCACCCCAGATAAGTGTTTGCTGAAGCCAACGGGAAGACATGGAAAACTCCTAGTTTCCTATTTTCCCATTGGGCATTGTACTGTTTATCTTTCTAGTGCTGTACAAGATACCCAACGAGAGCAGTTTCAGGAAGGAAGGGTTTATTCTGGGTCATTGTTTAAAGTTGTAGTCCATCATGGAGGCAGAGGTGTGAGGTGACTGGCCCCGATGTAGTTCATGTGTGTGCCGTCATGAAGCAGAAAGAGATGGATGTGATGACTCTCCTTGCTTCCCCCTTTTTAGTCAGCCTGGAACTTTAGCCCATAGAATATCCCAGCCCATAGAATATCCCAGTCTATAGAATACCCCAGCCCATAGAGTACCCTAGCATATAGAATTGTACCAGAGAAGGTGTCAGTGGAGAAAACTGTCACACACTCGCCAGGAATCTTACTACATCATAGTCAGACCCTTGTCTTTGACTTGAAAGTTTTAGGCTGAAGCAGATTTTTATCCTAAAAAGTCATTGGCACATATGGTGGTTTGAATGAGAATGGCCCCCATAGGCTCATGGTTCCTTGTTGATCGACTATAAAGGAAGGGTTAGAAGCCCATTGCCCTAGCTTATCTTGCAGGCAGGACAGCATTGCAGATCAAGGAAACTGTGACTTGGCTGGTGTTTACGTTTTCCTTTGGTCACATGCAGGGTATCTCCTCTACCAAAGACAATGGCATATAGGGGTGAAGGCTCTATCTAGGCACAAGCTCATCTTCTCCATGTTCAATGCATTCTGTAAGTGCTGTCTTCAGCAAAGGGGCCTTGCCATCATTTTGTAGAGAGCAGCCTATAGTCTTCACAACCATCTGGGTTGTTTGGGGATTCCCACAGTACCCCTTTGGCCAACACCTCCATTAAATGTAACCCAATCCTAGCACCAGAAGTTTCATTTGGTAACAAGAGATATCTGGTAGGGGCTGCCTCCCCCATTATTTGGTGGTTTCATTTAGAACCCCCTCATAAGCTTCTACTGTATGAAGTTTTCATACTACCTCTCAAATGCCCTTAATTTGTCTCTCCCTGTCTTCCCTTCCTTGTCCCCATCTACCCTCCCCTCCCTAGTTGATCCTCCTGTTCCAGCCCACCCCCCATTATCCATCCATAGCTATCTATCTGTTTCCCCTTCCTAGGGAGATCTATCTATATCCCCTAGTCCCTTACTCTATGTTTAATGTCTGTGGTTCTAAGGATTGTAGCTTGGTTATCACCTATTTAACAGCTAATATCCACATATAAATGAATACATAACACATCTATTCTTATGGGTCTGGCTTACCTCATTTGGGATGATTTTTTCTAGTTCCATCGATTTGCCTGTGAATTTCATGATTTCATTTAACAGCTGCGTAATACTCCATTGTGTAAACACCACATTTTCTCTATCCATTCTTCTGTTAAGGGACATAGAGGTTGTTTCAAATTTCTAATTATTATGAGTAGAACAGCAATGAACAGGCCTGAGCAAGTGTCTCTGTGGTAGGATGAAACATCCTTTGGGAATATGCCTAGGAGTGGGAGAGCTGGAACTTGAGGTAGACCAATTCTCTTCTTTGTAAGGAACAGCTACGCTGATTTCCATAGTGTCTGTACAAGTTTGCCCTCTCGAAAGCAGTGGAGGAATGTTTACCTTACTCCACATCCTTGCCAGCATGAGCTGTCACTTATTTTATTGATCTTAGCCATTCTGATGGGTGTAAGATGAAATCTCAAAGTAGTTTTGATTTGCATCTTCCTGATGATGAAGGATGTTGAACATTTCTTTGTTTATCAGCCATTTGAGTTTCCTCTTTTGAGAATTCTGTTTAGATCTGTACCCCATTTTTAAATTTGGTAATTTATTTTCTTGATATCTAGTTTTTTGAGTTTTGTAGATATTTTAAATATTAGTCCTCTGTCAGATGTGCAGTTGGTAAAAATCTTTTCCCATTCTGAAGGCTGCCATTTTGTCCAAATTACACTGTCCTTTGCCATGCAGGAGATTTTCAGTTTCATGAGGTCTTCTTTATTAATTGTTGATCTTAGTGTCTGTGCTATTGGTTTTCTGTTCAGAAAATCTTTTCCTGTGCCAATGAGTTCAAGGTTATTCCCTTCTTCTTCTTCTGTCAGCTTCAGTGTATCTGGTTTTATGTTGAGGTCTTTGAGTTTGGTGAAGGGTGATAAGTATGGATCTATCTGGATTCTTCTACATGCAGTCCACTCTGACCACACCATTTTTGAAGATGATGTCTTTTTCCCAGGGTGTATTTCTGCTTCTTTATAAAAAAATCAGATGTCCATAGGTGTGTGGATTTATGTCTGAGTCTCTAATTAAATTCTATTGATCAATGTGTCTGTTTTTACGACAATACCATGTTGTTGTTGTTGTTTTATTACTACAGCTCTGTAGTTCAAATTGAATTGGGAATGGTGAGACCTTCAGCAGTTCTTTTATTGTTCAAGATGGTTTTAGTCATCCTAGGTATTTTGTTTTTCCATATGAAGTTGAGAATTTTCCTTTCAAGGTCTGTGAAGAATTGTGTTGGAATTTTGGTGGGGCTTGCATTGAATCTGTAGATTGCTTTTGGTAGGATGACCATTTTTACTATGTTAATCTTACTGATCCATGAGCATGGGAGATCTTCCCATCTTCTGATTTCTTCTTCAGTTTCTTTCTCCAGTATCTTAATGTTTTATCATACAAGTCTTTTGCTTGCTTGACTTTGGTATTTGGTATTATTTGAGTAAAAGGCATTGTTTCCCTGATTTCTTTCTCAGCCTGTTTGTAGTTTGTATATAGGAGGGCTACTTATCTGTGTGAGATAATTTTGTATCCAGCTACTTTTCTGAGAGTGTTTATCAGCTATAGGAGTTCCCTGGTATGATTAATAGGATCACTTATGTATACTATCATATCATCTGCAAATAAGAATACTTTTGACTTCTTCTTTTCCAGTTTGTACCCCCCTTGATCTTCTTTAGATGTCCTATTGTTCTAGATAAGACTTCAACTTCTCTATTAAATAGGTACGGTGAGAGTAGAAAACCTCGTCTTGTTCCTGATCCTAGTGGAATTGCTTTGACTTTCTTTAAGTTGATGTGGGCTACAGGCTTGCTGTTAACTGCCTTTACTATATTCAAGTACGCCCCTTGTATCCCTAATCTCTCCAGAAGTTTTATGATGAAGGGGTGTTAGATGTTTGTCAAAGGCTTTTTCTGCATCTAATGGGATGATCATGTGGTTTTTGTCTTTCACTTTGTTTATATGGAGGACTATACTGATTTACATATAATATACCATCCCTGCATCTCTGGGATGAAGCCTACTTGATCATAGTAGATGATCTTTTTGATGTGTTCTTAGATTCAGTTTGCAAGTATTTTATTGAGAATTTTTCCATCTATGTTCATAAGGGAAATTGGTGTTTCTTTGTTGGGATTTTATGTGGTTTGGGTATGAGGGTAACTGTGGCCTTATAAAATTAATTGGACACTGTTCCTTCTGTTTCTATTTTGTGGCATAATTTGAAGAGTATTGACATTAATTATTCTTTGAAAGTCTGATAGAATCCTGTATTAAAATCACCTGGCCCTGGGCTCTTTTTGGTTGAGAAACTTTCAATGACTACTTCTATTTCACTAGGGGTTTGTCTTAGTTATGGTTTTATGACTGTGAAGAGACACTATGACCATTGCAACTCTTATAAAGGAAAACATTTAATTGGGACTGACTTACAGTTCAGAATTTTAGTCCATTATTGTCATGGCAGGAAGCATGGTGCCACACAGGCAGACATGGTGTTAGAGAGTTAGCTGAGAGTTCTACATCAGGATCCATGGGCAGCAGGAAGAAAGAGATACTGGGTCTGGATTGAGCATCTGAAACCTCAATGCCCACCTCCAGTGGCACACTTCCTCCAGCAAGGCCACAGCTACTCCAGCAAGGCTACACCTACTCCAACAAGGCCACACCCACTCCAACAAAGCCACACCCACTCCATCAAGGGCACACATCCCAATAGTGCCTCTCCCCATGAGACCATGGACACTTTTTCATTCAAACTATCACAGAGTTATAGGTCTGTTAAACTTGCCTTATCTGATCTTGATTTAATTTTGGCAGGTGGCATGTATCGAGAAAACAATTTCTTTTAGATTTTCAAATTTGTTGGAGTATAGGTTTTTTGGTTTGGTTGTTTTTTGTTTGTTTGTTTGTTTTTCTTTTTTTGTTTTTTCAAGACAGGGTTTCTCTGTGAAACAGCTTTAGCTGTCCTAGAACTTGTTCTGTAGATCAGGCTGGCCGCAAACTCACAGAGATCCACCTGCCTCTGCCTCCCACATGCTGAGATTGAAGGTGAGTGTCACCACCGCCCGGCCTGGAGCACAGGTTTTTTTTTTTGTTTTTTTTTGTTTTTTTGTTATTTTTTCCCCACTGGCCAATCAGTGTTTTATTTATTGACCAATCAGAGCAATTTGACATACAGACCATCCCACAGCACCTCCTCTTTTCGTTTTTTTTTTTTTTTTTTTTAAAGAGGAAGGTTTTAACTTTTACACATCTCCAAAGCCAGCTTGGTATATTTGGGAATTTGGGCATAGCTTCTCTTACTACTTCCTGCTGGAGGGGGGCACTGTATCTTATGGGGACACAAAGAAAATTTTAGGATTATGGAGTAGTCCGTGAGGTTGTATCGTCTGAGCCAGTTGCCTTGAGACGGTTCTGGATGTTGGATCATCTGGGCCTTGGTGTCATCGGAGACCTTTCAAGGGGTCTTGGCTGGTCAAACCTAATGTATCTTAATCTGGAACAAATCCATAGCTTCTGGCTTTCTGTGGAAACAAAAGTAGAGCCTCCTTTCCAAAGCAACATATCCTTACATCCAAATTTTGAAGTCAAGGTACCTTTAAAATATACATATTGGCATAACTCAACAGCTTTTGCAATCAAATGTTTTTCTTCAGTTATGAATATCAAAGAGAACATAATCCAGATTCTCTGTGTGGTAGCCATCTTTACATGGCTTATTTTTTATATTACCTTGAGCCTATTGCTTTAAACTGCAGCATTCTAAGACTGAAACGGCACTATGGTTGCTGGCTCCGCCCACCTCAGCTTTCCAACATGGCGGTGATACGTTTACCGCCAGCTCTGGGAGCCTTCATGGGTCTATGCTTCTATCAAAGCAGCGTGTAGCCCAGAAACCTCTTTTTGTTTTGTACTAGCAAAGGCTAAATCCACCACGCAGTTTAATGTGCCACTTGCAGAGGCCTCATTCCTGCCATACTGCAGGTCCAGCGGTACATGCCAGGAACCCGCCATAGTAGCTCAGAATGCAGGCTGCCGCTAACTTGAAAGAGACAACTAGGAACTGTTTTTAGCTCCATTTTAGAATCTTTTTTCTCAGGTTTTAGGTGGAAACTCTTGCCAACAAGTTGGGCACCATTTGTAGCTAGAGTGTTCTTGCCTGGCCCACAGTCAGGACAAACCTCTGTCACCCGCCAGTCCCACAGCCGCTCAGACCCAACCAAGTAAACACAGAGACTTATATTGCTTACATACTGTATGGCCGTGGCAGGCTTCTTGCTAACTGTTCTTATATCTTAAATTAATCCATTTCTATAAATCTATACCTTGCCACGTGGCTCGTGGCTTACCAGCATCTTCACATGCTACTTGTCATGGTGGTGGCTGGCAGTGACTCCCTCTGACTCAGCCTTCCCGAGCACAGGTTTTTAAAGTATGTCCTATGATTTTCTGAATTTCCTCTGTGTCAGTTGTTATGCCCTTTTCATTCAGAATTTAATTTGGATGTTCTCTCTCTGGCTTTTGGTTAGTCTGGATGATGTTTGTCAATCTTACTGATTTTCTCCAAGAACCAACTCTGTTTTATAGATTGTTTGTGTTTTGGTGTTGTCGCTGTTTCTATTTTGTTGATTTCAGCCCCACATTTGGTTATGTCTTGCCATCTACTCCTTTTGGAGTGCATTTCAAGAGCAGAATCACCTGTACTCACCAGGCTACTCCTCATGCTCCATTTGCTGCTGCTGTGGACATGCTGTCTCCAAAGCTTGCCTACTCTTTGTTGGTGTTCTGTCTCTCAGACCTTTGACTCCCCCCCCATCTTCCATTCTGCTGGAATACCAATCTTTGGCTAACCAGTGCCAGATTCTGACATTCATCCCTTCATTTCTCCTTTCCTGTTCTGGGAGTGGCCAGACAGACATGAGGTTTCATTACTTCAGGGGCAAACTCGCCCTGTACATGTGTAAAAGGAAGCCCTGGAACATGCGGGTGGTGCACCCTGGACTTTTGATGACCCTGTCGTTGCAAAGTGGGAAGATCTATGGTTTTTAAAGTATGAACCATCTCAGGAATCTTTTCCCTTTTTTTGGCTCAGTCTGTTTTCTGTATGTGTTACAGTTGGTTGTGAAATATCTCAAACACAGGTCTGTGTGTTTGAACACATGGCTCCTGGCTGCAGTGCCCTCAGAAGACTGTGGGACCTTTAGGAAACAGGGCCTAGCTCTGGAAGAAGTAAATCACTGAGAGGTGGACCCGCATCTGGTCTGGTCTCTCTTACTTACTCCACTTCCTGGTCCACTGAGATGAGAGTAAGCACCGCTGACTCTGGTTACACCATGCCTTCCCCAACGTGACGGACTGGACCCTCCCAGACGTGAGCCAGAATAATCCCTTTTTCCCTTAAGTGGCTTCTTCAGCCATCGTACCCACAACAATGAGAACTACAACTATCACAGAGTAGCAGCTGCCTTTTATTCCCCTCTCTTTGTGGTAGGCCCCCTTCTGGTCTTTCTGGATCTGATGATCATAGTTCCCATTGGAGATGGACATGTGACCCAGAGCTGGCCATCAGGGCCCCTTCATGGGCAAAAGATGGTCTCTTGCTATATCATTGCTAATCTGGGGCTCAAAGTATAGAAATGTTTATGGACGAGCCATATACTTGATAGACCGTAAGGAAGAGGGAAGAATTAGACAAGAGAGAGAAAGGGAGCAGTGAAAGGAGGGAGAAGATGAGGGAGGAAGGGGGGCAGAAACTACTTGAGCAGTCCTGTAAGCTCCTCCATGTCCACGGTAAGTTCAGTCCAGTTCCCATCTTGAGAATGCCCAGGAAAGCAATAACACCCTGGTACCGTAAGCCTTTTTATGCAGGAGCTGTACCAGTAACACAAAGTACCAAGTGCTTCGAAGCCCCTGAGATGGGAGGCTGGCTGCAGGGGGCAGAAGGCCCTGACAAGTGTTTTCAAATCAATTCAAAGCAACACGTGTGACTCAGCAGCAGCCAGCCTCTGCCGGGAATACCAGTCTATGGAAGGCAGCCTCTGCACACCAACAGACAGCATTGAGTCAAACTGGGCTGTAGCCTCCATCTGAATTCTCCTGAGATAGTAAAACCAGTGTTCTTGCTGATCAGAGACAAGCCAACCATTTTCCTCCCTAATAAACAGCTGTGTTTGAGAAGAAAAAGCAGCCCAAGGCATCTCTGGGGTTTGTCGTCAGCTGAAGTGAATGGAGAGCTACTCTTCCGGAGCTGCTGAGTGTTACCCAGCTGACGCACCGGTTGCCATGGTGCCAGAGTGCACTTTGCCATTGCCAAAATCTCTGCACCTGTACCTGCAAAATGTCACTGACAGGAAGCTTATTGTCATGATTAAAATAGCTAGTCATGCATAAGCAGCACCAGGGAACATTATGCTGGCCAGGAATGTGGTGTCTCCATAGGTCAAGTAAGAACACTCCACGAGTGCTCTTCAGCTGTAGTTCAAAGTCATTTAGAAGCATTTACTGAGAGGCAGGGATGTGTAAACTTCAGAGAGAGGGCACATGGTGTCCCTGCGTGCATGCGTGCGTGCGTGCGAGTGAGTGTGTGTGTGTGTGTGTGCGAGAATTGTGCTCTGGGGGGTCAGACAGTGGGAACAGAAGGGTTGGTGTGTATGCAGTGAAAATCACGCACATGGCCTACCTCATGTTCCAAAGCTGCTAGTGGAAATGGTGAATTGCTTGGCTGTGGTGTCGAAGGCACAGTGGTGAAGGTGGTGACCACGCAGAATCCACCACTGTCTTTCCCTCCTACTTCCTGTCCTGGCCCAGGACCTTCCCCTGCACTCTGGAAGCTGGCTCCTAATTTCTGTTTCCGGAGTTAATATTTTTAAAGATTTTTTTTATTTTTATTTGTGTGTATGTGTCTGTATGAATATATGCCACATGTGTGCCCACAGAGGCCAGAAGAGGGCATCCAATTTCCTGGAGCTAGTTTTAGGTGGTTGTGAGTTGCCCAATGTGGGTGCTGGAAATTGAATTCAGATCTTCTGTAAGAGCAGCAAGCACCCTTAACCACTGAGCCTTTTAAACCAGTCCCATCTCCCTGGAGTCAAATGTCTTCTCTACCTAGCAGGGAGAAAATTAGTCTTTCTAAGTCTGTGACACTCTCTCTGCTCAGGATCTTCAGCATCTCCCTCCTGACTTCTCCATATTCATCCTGACTTTCAAGTTTATCTTTAACTCCTCACCCCACACACTTACAGTCTATCAAGTAATTTCTCCACAATATCCCCCATGGCCTTGAACTAGACTCTGCCAAGGCACAAATCATTGAAAATGTCCTACATGAACCCTGTCTTCTGAGCAGGCCCAGTGTCTCCCTTTTATAATTCCCCCTTGGTGTATGATACATCGTTGCTTTTGTTTCTTTGAGACATGGTCCCACCATGTAGCCAAGGCTGGCTCAAACTCATGACCTTCTGGCCTTAATCTCCCTAGTGCTGGATTGCAGCTGTGTACTTGCAGGCCTGGATTTTTAGTGATCTGGAATTACAATTCTATCTTTTTGTGAGCCCATTGATGGCAAGAGCACACTTATTTCTCTGAACTATGCCTACATCTCACAGGCTTCCTTATTTGGGACATCCAGGAGACTCTGTGATAAATGGAAGAGAAATGGATAGATGAACGTACAATCAGTGTTAAGTTAGAGAACAATAATTAAAATAGGATATATATATATATACATACACATATGACTTTCATAAAAGGAAAACATGCTAACAATTTGATGTAATTCACTAATTAATGAGGCAATCAGAAAGCTGTTGGATACAACTGGCTCAAGAAGAATTCTAAGAATCACATGTCAATAACAGAAAATAGCATGAATTTATAAATGAGATGAAAACTGATTTGGGGATGGAGCAGGAGGAAAGGAAGCCCATTGTAGTTCTATTGTTAACCCAATTCCTTTGCATGTGTCTATGGACAAGAAATACTTGTGGGACATCTTACAACCCAGAAGGCAGTAAAGGAGCTCATGGACCTTGAAAGGTACAGAAGCAAAGTGGGGTCAGGTGACTCAGCTAACGCCTTCTTTTCCACTCCAGACTCCACGTTATCCACTTCTGTTTCCATGTCTTTCCCTTCTGTAGTATGTTTGGCCATGATGCCTCCAATGCACCTTGCAAACAGAAGGTAGTGAAGGCAGCAGTGGTTGACAACACCGCCCTCGTCCCCAATGTTCGCTTTCTCCTCAGTGAATATCGTTCACTTCTCTAAGATCGC
Organism: Peromyscus nudipes; assembly: GCA_902168325.1. NCBI lineage: Eukaryota > Metazoa > Chordata > Mammalia > Rodentia > Cricetidae > Peromyscus > Peromyscus nudipes. The sequence goes on from CABHPH010156346.1 coordinate 37,541, forward strand.
TGTTCATTAAAATAGAGGATAATAGGGTCCGGGAGGTGGCTCAGCTGGTAACGTGTTTGCTGTACAAGCAGAAGGACCTGAGTCTGGTCCCCAAACCCAAGTAAAGATGTCAAGGATTGTGGTAACTCTGTGTAACCTCAGTGCTGAGGAGGCAAGGACATGCTGATCCTGCTGTCCAGGCAGCTTTGCCTACGCAGTGGGCTACAGGGCAGTGAGAGATTCTGTCTGAAAGAGACAAGGACAGTGACTCCTGAGGAATAACAGCTAATGATATATTGGTCTCCCCATGTGCTTGCACACATGTGCACACCCATCCAACACATGTGTTACCTGCAGGTACACACACAAAAGATAGAGGAAATATAAGAACAGCAAACACTACCATATGCCAAGCACTGTTCTAAGTGCTTTGCTTATTTAACCGTGGCGACCCTTTGACGGGTTTGTTAACGCTGCCTCTATTCTGAGATGAGGATGCTGACACAAAGTTGTGAAGCAGCATGGCTCAGGGTACACAGCCAGCAGTGGATGGACCTGGGATTTAACTGTAGGCATGTCTTACAAAGCACTGTGCTAGAAGGTCATTTGTTGATTTAAAGTGTGGTACGGTAGCTCAAACCAACTGTAGGAGTCAAATTTTAACTATTCCTTGGGTAAATATTCTATACAGAGGGTGTGATACAGAGATTTGAATGCATCATCTTTAAGAAGTATTAGATAAATAGGCTTACTTTTAGCCTCCTTCAGAGGATGGTTTTTCCAAATCAAATATGATTTAATATAAAACCTTCAATTTGTAGAATTTCTATACACTGCCATAAGGTACATACTGGATTCTTCGAGACTTTTCTCACCCCCTACAATATAGGATCACATGGTGTGGTTAACACAAAATAGGGTGCAATTAAATTTTCTTACATAATTGAATGAGTGTACTTTTAAACTTACCTATCCATTTTCTCGTTGAACACAATGTGAACATTTTTTCATGAGTGGTCAGGCCACGGTTCAAAATGATGAACTTAATTGTCTAGTACCTGTAGGCCTTTAGCTCAATATCTGTCCAGGTATGACAGCAAGCGCTTTCAAACTCTAATCTGATGAGGATGCTAGGAAGAAAGGACCTAGGTATGGCTCTAGGTGATATTTGTAGAGTATTTAAGAGCATCCTGATTCAGCAATGCAAGGCTCTGGATAGAGCAGGAAACTGGATAGGATGGATGGCAAGCTCTGTCCACGTGAGTATGTGCAGACTCCAGTATTGGAGCTTCTGTCCTGGTTTCTCAGATGTCTGGAGAGCTTGGAGGAGACGCAGGGAACAAAGACAGGAACTCATAGCTTCAAAATGTAGTGGTGCAAGAGTCAGTCAGGATTGACTAAGGACTAAGCTGATTCATAAATGAAGAGAAAGTTTGCAGATGCCTCAACATCTGTGAAAAGTAATTACAAAGGAAGATGGGAACCAGCTGTGATGGTGTGTGCCTGTAGTCCGAGGGCCGGGCAGGACTTTACTTGGACCTTGTCCTTTGCCATGGTCTATCTTCTTCACGATGAACCCCTTCTCACTTGTGGGTTTCAGGATCTTATTTGTAAAATCAAAAGACCATCTCAGGGAAGCAGTTTGGGAAAACAAAACTGCATTTCATGTTTCCACCACATTTTAATGAGTAGCCAAGTGCTGCCAAACATTTCTGTTCACTCTGTGTAATCACCTGAAGAAAATATTCTCCCCATAGAAGTGACCACACTCTATTTACAGAGAAGTGACCACACTCTACTTGATGGGATCTTCCTGCAAATAAGGTGTTTACAAACATCGCTTCAGTTCTAAAGGGCTCTTCTTTCCACACCTGTGCAGGGACAAATGCAAGCACCAACACACACACACACACACACACACACACACACACACACACACGCCCCAAATATTTGATTACACTTGTGCACAGAGGCTTTCACTTGATTGCTGTTTTACTCGGGTAACGGAGGACTGGCCGTCAGCACACTCCCGCCACTATAGCGAGGCCAAGAGAAACCACAAAGAGGAGAGGGAGAACGGTTTAGAAAATGAATCAACATGGGAGGAAAATTAGTAATGATGGTGCCAAGCCGTGCTCCCCCTCTGTCGTTATCATGGTCAAATCTTCATTGTCAACCCCACTATATTTGGAATTGCCCAGAGACACACTTCTGGGTGTGTCTGTGAGGATATTTCCAGAGAAGTTTAACTGAGGTGGGAAAACCTACTCTGGACATGGGCGGCACCATCCTGAGGGTTGGGGCTCCTGACTGAGAAAAAGGAATAGAACATGAGCTGAGCATCAGCCTTTGCCACTCTCTGTTTTCTGAGTAAGCGCGGTGTGATCAGTGGCCTCCCCCTGCTGACCCCACACCTTCTCCTCCACAATAGACTGGCACCCGGAAACCGTAAGCTCAAACAGATCTCCCTTCTCTAAGTTGCCTTAGTCAGGCATTTAGTCCCAGCTAAGAGAAATCTTCCCAATGCAATTACCTTCCCAATTTCATTATCCAAAAGGGGGATGTTCATCAGAAAAAAATTACAAAAACAAAGCCAAACAAAACCACAGAGGGTACCACGCCGAGTTCCATGTCTCTGTGTGGTGGAAAGCAACATCAAATACAACTCCAAGACCTCCCTCAGTGCCTGAGCCGGGAAGGCTAGGGTGGGGACAGGTGGGGAGCACCAGCCAGTGTCTTCCTGTTCTTTGGCCACCAGCTTTTGGGTGTCTGGAGAAGAGCAGGGGACAGATGGAGACATCTGGGGAAATGTTAATTTATAGTTTGAGTAAGATTTTTATAACTTTGCATTTACAATTTTTCTGCTCTTATGGGGCAAGCTGTCAGCCCATTTGAATTTTAGAACAATTATTGGTGCAATCTGAGGTCTGGCTCAGTTGGAAACTGTTTAGAGAAGTCTTGACAAGTTGGGGTATACTCATGACACTCCCTTTCTCAGTTTAATTCTTACCAATCACTTTAGCCCAAAGATATGATTGTACTGGGTAATGTCCTAGGATGACACTGTAGAAGATTCCATAGCTTTTCCTCCACCCGAGGAAGCCACAGACCCTAGACTTGCTAATTATGGTTATCACCATCGTCTACAGGATTTGAGACAAAGTGCTGTTTAATTCCAAGATGTCTGACTTTGAGTCTGTCTTTCCCTCTGTGTGCCAGGCACTGTCCATGCGGCGGGAGCTGTCCTGTCTCTATCACTAACAAGTCAGTTCTCAGGCCAGTTTGTACCTGGAAACTTCAAACTCTCTCACCCCGGGTGATTCCCAAGGATGAGAGAGCGATGGCGTTTATTTCTTCCTTCTTGGTGTCTTATGTGCAGCCGAGGTTGAGGGGTTGGGGACCTCTGCTGGGAAGTAGTGTGGATAGAAATGTGGGTGGAGAGTGAGTGGAACACTGCTGGTCCACAAAACATGTTTTAGTTCTTCCAGGGTTTCTGGTGCAAAGGAAGAAGGACCCAGGAAAACGACCTGAACTCAGCTGTGTGTGTGTGTGTGTGGGGGGGTGATGCTTGCTTTCTTGGGTGGCCACTAAAATTTCCCCACTCAGGGCAAGGAGTCATATACTGGTCAGACACTTTAGAGAGGGCCAGTAAGATGTGGATCTCTAGGTGTCTTCCCAAGGGAAACTCCAGCCCCACACAATTGTCCCCTCCACATTTCCACATCTCACTTCACTCTAAGCTTCCTATCCCTTGACCATGTTTCATATCATCATATGTACTGGCTGCATAAGTATGTATACTACCTATGGTCTATCTAGAGAACTAGATCCAATTGTAATGGGGGTGGGATTCTATGTAGCACCTATCATCCATCTACCTATATTTCTATCTATGTATTATCTATTGATTTATCATAAATCACTTACCTATATATAGTCATTTTAAAAAAAATTTATTTAATTTTTTTTTCATTTTACATACCAACTATAGTTTCCTCTCCCTTCCCTTCTCCCACTCCCTTCCACCCATCCACTCCCCAAAGAGGGTAAGGCCTCCCTTACAGAGTCAACAATGTCTGGCACATCAAGTTGAGGCAGGACCAAGCCCCTCTCCTCCTGCATCAAGGCTGAGCAAGGTATTCCACCATAGGGAATGAGCTCCAAAAAGCCACTTCATGCACCAGGGATAGATCCTGATCCCACTGCCAGGGGCCCCCCAAACAGACCAAGCCACACAACTGTTATCCACATTCAGAGGGCCTATTCGGTCTCATGCAGGCTCCCCAACTGTCAGTCCAGAGTCTGTGAGCTCTCCCTAGTTCTGGTCAGCTGTCTCTGTGATTTTCCCCATCATGATCTTGACCCCCCCTTGCTTATGTAATCCCTCCTCCCTCTCTTCAACTGGACTCCAGGAGCTCTGCTCAGTGCTTAGCTGTGGATCTCTGCAGAGAGATATTCATTTTAAGGAATTAGCAATCAGCTTACATGATTGGGGAACTGGGATTGAGAAAAATTTCTCTAGTTGAAAGTCAGTCTGCAGGCAGATTTTCCTTTTTGTTTTTCAAGACCTGTTTTCTCTGTGAACAGTCATGGCTGCCCTGGATCTCACTCTGTAGACCAGGCTGGCCTCGAACTCACAGAGATCCACCTGCCTCTGCCTCCTGAGTGCTGGGATTAAAGGCGTGCACCACCACCGCCGGCAGAATGCCCTTCCTTTTGGAAGACCTCAGATTTTCCCTTTAATCCTCTAACTACCTCCGTCATCTTTACCCCATTGTGAAACCTCTGGTCTTTAAACTACCCAGTCTATAACATTCTGCTCTAGTAACTGGAGATGCCGAAGGTGATGATCCCAGTAACGATCACATCTTTATGAGATGGGAAATTTTACAAATACAAACAGGTGTATATAAGTGTAAGCATGTGAGTACACACAAACACAAATACATGTAAGGGTAGGCATGCACACGCAAACACACCACTCATGATTTTCTTTTCTCACATAAACAGAGCCCTTTATGCATAGCCATGTCACCTGTGACTTTCTGTGCCTCCTGCTGCCATCTTATTTGACTCCTGAGCTCTAGTTGGCAGATGTCAATACAGTCTTATTAAAGACAAGCGTTTGGATCAATCTGTACACCCACGGTAACACAAAGTTTTAATTGCTTGGAGTGAGCTGTGTGATCACTCTGTTTGCCCGTGTTCTTCTAGGGGATAAAAGGGTATTTGTTAGGCTTTAAGCACAAGTGGAGATGTGAAGCCCACATTTAATATCCGTTGGGTACAATTTATATTTTAAATATCATAATTGCAGCCTTTCCAAATCATTATTTTTTAATATAGTGAAGTGCAATTCATTAGCACAGTGCTGAAAATAGCAATGGCATTTGCATCAGGGCAGATCCATTTAACCAGCAGGCTCGGAGCCCACATGGCTCAGTTTAGTGGGGACACAGTACAGTCACGAGTTTTTGCCATGTGTTGGGGCAGGAAAGGAGTGGGAATCCACTTGTGGGGAGCAGTGTTGTCACAGTGAATGGGAGGGAAAACCTGCTCTACTTGCCTAGCTCACTCACCCTACACACTGCAGCCATCAGTCTGCTCTGACCCCTGAGAAGGCATGAGTATGCTTTGGGGCCATTGCAGGCTCTTTGTTTGTGTTTATCTTACGTATAAGATTCTTATACACTGAGAAAAAATAGCTATTTTATAGAAAAGAAATGTTAGGCCTCTGGTCCTGTCATGCTGGACTTGGGGGATGAATGTTGATCATGTGTTTGGAGAGCCCTCAGGTGAGGGCTCAGGATGCAGCCGCTGTGGCGGCTCCTCTTGTGCTCTCTGCCACTTTCCTCTCTTCCCCAACACTGCTCAGCCCCCACTCTGTGTTGTTTTTACCTCCTTCCACCATCATGGTTTCCTTCCCGTCTCTTCTGCCTACCCTCCTCTCTCCGTACTTGCTGCTGCTGGTCCAGCTACACTTGCCTTGCTCAGACTGAAATGCCTCACAATGCCTGTATGTGATAGGTGTGCAAGAACATGAAGCTGTCGAGTCTAGACACAGGTGTGACAGAGCCCTCTGTGATGTCCTGGGATGCCTGTGGGACAGAGCTTAGGATCCACTAATGTTTTTCCACATTGGGGAGCACAGAAGGCCTCGCCACGTAGCTAGGGTCCCACTCTACAGCCAATGTTCCACTGTCACAGACATCTTGCGTTCTTAGTCTCTTTGGGCTCCATGTGAGGCCAGGCCTTGTGAAAGCCCTTCTGTTCTCAGTCACAGGAGCAGAGCAGACCTCTTCCCTGGCTTTTCCTCCACACTTGTCTTTTATTTTTCAAAAGAAAATGTAGTGGTTTTTAGAACTCCCAGTCTGGATGCTCAGAGGTGTGGTTTGGAGACAAGTCTTGGAGGACAGGAAGATGATCCTTCTCTTTCATCTTTTGGGACTCCTTGAGTTGGTCATCTTCTAAACCATCAGTTATGTGAGCTATTTCAAAGGGGGCAACAAGACATTAAATGCTTAAGACTATGGCCAGCATCTGACTTCTTATGATTCTAATCCTTGAGAATGATTTCAATGCTTTTAAATAACCACCACCATATCATCATCACTATCATTATCATGATCACCACCACCACAACTATTGCCATCATCACCATCATCATCTTCTTCACCATCATCATCATCATCACCATCATCATCACCATCATCATCTTCTTCACCATCATCACCTTCTTCTTCATCATCACCATTGCCACCACCAGCAGTAGCAGCAGCACTGTGGTAGTTAGTTTGAATGTAATTGCCACCATAAGCTCATAGGGAGTGACAGTATTGGGAGGTGTTGGAATAGGTATGGCCTTGTTGGAGGAAGTATGTCACTGTGGATGTGGGCTTTGAGGTCTCGTATATGCTCAAGCCACGCCCAGTGTCTCAGTTCACTTCCTGTTGCCTGCAGATCAAGATGTAGAATTCTCAGCTCCTTCTCCAGCGCCATGTGTGTCCAAACACTGTCATGTCCCACTATGATGATAATGTGCTGAACTTCTGAATTGTAAGCCATCTTTTATAAGAGTTACCATGATCATGGTATCTCTTCACAGCAATAGAAACCCTAAGACAGAAGTTGGTTCCAGGGACTGGGGTATTGCTGTGATAGGCCTGACCATGCTTTGTTTGAAGGACTACGGACACTGGGACTGTGGATTAGAAAAGCAGTTAAACTCTTTAAGTGCTGCTTAATGGACTATCCTAGTAAAAGCAGGGAAGGCAGTGGTGCTGAGTGTGATTTGATGAACTGTGGGGCCCTGTCTCAAGGGGTTTCAGAGGAGAAGAATATTAATATGTGGCCTAGAGATCATTTTTGTGATATTTTGGTGAAGGAAGTGGCTGCTTTTTGCTCTTGTCTAAAAAGTCTGCCTGAGGCCAAAGTGAAGAGTTTTGAATTACTTTCATTGGCAGAGGAAATCTCAAAACAACCTAGTATTGAATCTGTTGTATGGTTATTAGTGTTAACTCTAATGAAGATTTATAATGAAAAGGAGCAAACTGAGCAAAGAAAAATATAAAGTGTAAAATTTGAGGAGAAAAGGAGAACAAGGAAGTGGAATGGAGCTAAGTCCTGTGTCCAAGGAGATGAACAGATCAAGAAATGAAATGAAGGGAGTGGTGACCTCAGGGCAGGATCCCACCCAGCTAAGTTTCCAACCTGTGAAAAGGAATTAAAGAAAAACTTAGAGCTGGGTGTGGTGGTGCATGTCTTTAATCCCAGTGTTCCAGAGACAGAGGCTGGGAGATCTCTGAGTTTGAGGCCAGCCTGGTCTACAGAGCAAGATCCAGAACAGCCAAGTTTAGTCAGTGAAGGTAACCATCAAAAACAGAAAGTTGGTGAAGACATAATTGATTGAGGAGGGCATGTTTCAGCCCCAGTAAGCAGCAGAACTTGGCAACTTTGGCTTTAGAGTTAAGGACAGAAGAAAGAGGCTATGGAATTTGTCTCTGTAACTAAGGAGAGCCACTGCAGTCAGGCATGTGTCAGGGGTGTCCTTGAATGGAAGCCTAGAGAGGCCATTATGTGAAGCTGTGAAGGCAAAGCCTGGATTGCCTTGGAGACCCCAAGATGTTAGAGATGCCAGAGTCATGGGATACCTGTAGTGGGTAGCTGTTCCAGCTTTGACCTGAAAGTATCACCCTCATTGAATTGAGGCTTCGGTAAATTTCACGCCTATAAGGTGGAGCTGAGACAGGACCCCTGAAGACCCGAGATCCGGATGGGCTGGCTCTCTTGGTCCCTGGATCCTGGACGCTGGAGGTAGACCAAGCAGAGTTCTCCAGAGAACACCACTGGACTGCACTTCATCTTTCCCAGACTCTATAACCTATCCCTTCACTTGTAAGTTACCCCACAAAATAAACCTCCCTTTTAACTACGTGGAGTTGCCTTAATATTTCTACCAATAGATACCTGCCAAGCAGAGCTATTAACAGGGAGTCAAAATAGCCCAATAGAATGAAGTATGTTGTAGTCAACAAAGTTGTAAGGAGTTTGAGATGTGAAGAGCATTTTGATATCAGACATGGAGATGCAGAGTTTGGAGTTTGTGCAGCTGGTTTTTTGTTTTTCTTTGGTTCAGTATTTCCTCACTGTACTCCCTTCTCTTTGTTTGGAATGGTCGTGTACATCCTGTGCCATTATATGTTGGAAGTATATGATCTTTTTATTTTGATTTTATACGTGATTACAGTTAAGAGATTGCATGAATCACAGGAGAGACTTTGAACTTTAGACTTTTAAATAAGTTTGGGACTGTTACAGACTATGGGACTTTTGAAATTGGACTGAATTCATTTTTGCATTATGATATGGCTATAAGCCTTTGGGGACCAGGGAGTGGAATGTGGTGGTTTGAAAGAAAATGGCCTCCCAAAGGTAGTGTCACTATTAGGAGGTGTGGCTTTGCTGGAGTAGGTGTGGTCTTGTTGGAGGAAGTGTGTCACCGTGGAGGCAGGCTTTGAGGTCTCATATATGCTCAAGATACTTGTGATTAAAAACAAGTGTATCTGGAGCCTGTTCCCAACAGATACATCTACAAGCATCAGGGATCATTGCCAAAGAGGGGAAGAAAGATTGTAATTGTGTTATCTCCAAATATTAGAAGCTACACCCACAAGGTCTCACCAACATGATCCCCTAACATGAGCTGAACAAGGACAACACCAGTGTACATGCTAAGAGGGAAGCGGGGAAGCCCAGGAGGCCTCAACCCTACACCAAGAACTACAAGCAACTGAGAAATGCTGGGAACAGGAGAAACAGTCCTCCCCAGGGAAGAACACTCCAACTGGTTATCCAATTCTAAAGAGTCAGCCCTGAAAACACACACACAAGGAACATTGTACCAGCTGAGCAGGCTGTATTTAGGAATATATATTTTTGTTATTACATATACATGTAACAACAATAAATGAAAAAAAAAGGCCATGAATTTGAAGGTGAACAGGAAGGGGTATTGGTGGGGGGAGTTGGAGGGGAGACAGAGAAGGGGAGAATGATGTAAATATATTATAATCTCAAAAAGTAAAATAAATAATTAAAAATACCACATACAACAGTAATAGCAAAATAATAGTAACAATGACAATAATAAATAGCTTTTTTGGGTCTGATTCCTTCTTCCCTAGGCTTGGTTTTAGGTATAACAATGATGTCATTTATTTGCCTCTTGTGAAATATGATCTTTCTGGATTTTGAAAGGAATGTTCCAGAAGATGTGGGTAGAAAAGGGTTTTAACTTTAATGAGAATTGATGCAAGGACCTGGTGTTACCCACATTTACTTGGTTCAGGAAGTGTTCTGATAGAAACTGAAGTGGGACACAGCTAATAGAAGAACATGTTCTCTTTTGAAAAGACCTCTGACTCAGTCAATAAATGAACTATGAAGTGGCAAAACTCATCTGAAGGCAGAGATGTAGGTGTGCCCAACTCAGGAAGGAGCAGCTCATTCACTACAAACTTTCCACATGTCTCTTACGCACAAAGAGCCCCATGCTCCTTCACGCTGGTGATGAGGCTTAGAGGTCAGCAACATCCAACACAACGCTCCCATGCTGGGGACCAGACAGCAGGCTGGACATTCTATCCATCTATTTTCTCTTTCCAAATGACACATACAAGTGACTGTGAAACTCTCCCCTTAGAAATTTCCCTCAGATCTCTCAATACAGTGTGACCAGTACTAATCGTAATATCTTCTTGTCCAAATTAAAGGATCCCGTTTCACACAGAAGTTCAACCGCCCCAGCTCTGGCCTTTCTGTGCCAATTTCTCCTTGTGACACCACACACATTTTACTCGGCAGCTTCTTCCTCTGACCTCCCTCCCATGTCCCTCTTCTCCGGGCCTTTGCGTTTTCTTACTTATGCTCTTTCAGCACCCTTAGAACCTGTTCTTGATGTTTTCTGTGTTGTCCATGCTAGGGGAACAACGGTCTCTGTTTGGCCTAGACTGAGCAATTTTTTGGTATGTAGGACTTAAAGTTTTAAAACACCATCCTAGGCAAACCAAGGCAGTTATTCACTCTGTTTCTGCCTTTCAAGTCCAAGTTAGAGATGGGTGGGTCATGCAGCAAAGGAAGCTGACAGTGTGTTTGTTATTTCTCATACCATATAGTACAAGTTGGGTTCAGATTCATAAGGCAGTGCAAGATTTAAATTTAGCAGGGAGTTCAGTATCTAGGGGGGAAAACCTAGTGACAAATACTACTACAATTTGGATAAAATTTGAGCATTCTCTAAAGGTTGTTGCACTGGAAACTGGGTTCCCAGTATAATGTATTGAAAGATGGTGAGTGATCTGTGCATGGCCGTGATCTGTGCATGGCCGTGACTCTGTGAAGGAATGGGTCAGCAGTGGTCTTAGGAAGGGTCAGGTCTTGGAGGAGTGTGATAGTCACTCTAAGAGCAAGTTGTTATGAAAGAGCAAGGCCTCTTCTCCACAGCCTCCTGCTGTCTTCTAACTGTGCAAGCCTTCTTGACGGTGGCCCTTTCTTTCATGTGTAGTGCAGCCAGAAGGCCCTCACTAGCGACTGCCCTACTCTGTCAGTCAGTTAACAAATACCGAAGACAATCAGCCTGTGAACAGCAAGGCTCTGTTTTGGCTCCTGGTGCTGAGGACCTCAGTCCATGACTGACCAGTCTTGCTGCGTTGGGGTGGTGCTCAGGCAGCACATCAGGAGGAGCCAAACCACCCACCTCATGGCCAGCAATCACAAGTGAGGAAGAGGACAGGCTGAGGCCCCACCATCCCTTTCCAGGGCACATACCCAATGACCTAACAGCACCCCACTCAGGCCTGCCTCCTGGAGGCCCCACCCATTCAATGGTTCTAGGGGTTGAGGAGTAAACATCAACACAAAGACACTTATCAACGCCACAACACTTATCTTGGACTTTCAGGCTTTGAAAACCAGAATAACCTCTCTTCCTTATAAATAATTTGTCTTTGGCTATTTGTCATAGCATTGTAACCAAGCTAAGACTAATACCTTCACACAGTATCTAATTACAATACATGGTGTGTTCTACCAGGTATTTTGTGCATAGCCACGCCCACCCAGGAATGATTGTGCATAGCCACACCTACCCATGCCAAATTAGCTGTTTCTTCAGTATTTCCTGGGCTGTGTTTTTATGTGTCATCAAGGCTTCAAATGCCAGACAAGGAAAGACTGCCATCTGTCCTAGAAGTGGTAGAGAGGATGGAAGCCTGACATGGTATATTCTTGAGTATACTGTAGTTACTGAAGCGGAGAGAATTGCGTAAATATGTGGTATATCATAAGCTGTTTTCTATTTCTTTTCTGTGCTGCTCCACTAAGAGAACCTCACAGATTCAATGGGCGATGGATACACAGTGTTCTACTTTCTCCCTTTCATGCTGTGGAAAGTGAACTTGGCAGGAATTAGAGCAGCTATCCTTGACACTGAGGTAATTGGCTGAGGATGGCAGCTTAATGAGAAAAGGAGCACTGACCTCTGATACCTACATCTAGCCAATCACCCCTGGATTGTCTCTGCTTGTGCTTCTTGGTGTGAGAGAAATAAGCTTCTCTCTTAGAAACTGCTATTTATTTGACACTTGTAACATAGTAATTGGAGACAGGAAAGAGGTTAGAAGTAAAATCACCCTTTCCTGCTCAGACTTGGATCAGAGTCTGATGGGAAGATGGCGTGGACAAGCACAGAAGACACATGGCAAAAGAACCCCTCCACTGGTGCAGTGGAGGGATGGCAGCTCTGTATCGCAAACTCTCTGTGGGCCTGTATTTTCCTGTACAGTTGGTTCAGATCTTTCTTGAAGGTATTGTCATGGGGGACAGATTAGAAAAGGAACACAATCCAAGGAAGACTTGAAAGCCACCTTTCTCTTTCTTTGATAACTCCTTAGATGTGGCTTCTGAATGATCCAAGAGATCATTATGAAGTCAGAGAGATCTGTGACTGAGAGCCCACATCAGAGACCTGTCAGACGCAACACAAAGCAAGATGAGGTGTCTGACTTCACCCAGATGCTTGCTCCGATAATGGCATCTACAGACAGAAGGCACAGTGAGTGCCGAAGCAGGAGGTAGACCAGTAGGCTAATGTATTGAAGTGGAGTATTGAAATCCACTTAAAAAAATCAGTCCAGTGATGGAACGGCTACTCAGTAGAGGGAGAGGCTATGAGGATCAGTGGCAAAATACAAGCTTTGGTGACAGATGGGAATAAGTCACTCACTGCTCATTATCTGTCTAGTTGAGGGGAATGACATGATCTATCTGAGCTTTTCTCTTCGCTTAGAATGGCAGGGACACCCATGTCCTGTGATTAGTGGGGAACCATGCGTGTTCTTGCTGAAAGGAGTTCTATTGTTGGCTTTTACATGCGTGTGTATTCCATGTAGAATTTGGTATATAGGGAAATGAAGACATGTAATTAATCTTCCCAGATGTACCCCCTTTTGTCTCTACATCAGCTATTAACATAAAAGTCCTCTGCTCTGTGGCACCGTCTCTGTCACATATAAAGGTGCCTTGAGGCAAGGCTCTGTCTCTGAGCTTTTCCCTCCTTTGCTTTGTTGGTCTGTCCCTGCCATGGCTATAGCTTTACATGATGTTTTACATCTGCTGTGGTGCCTCATCCTGCCTTATGATTGCCTTGCTTGTTTATATTCTTGCCTGGGTTTTACAAGATCCATAAGAAGCAGCAGACTTGAAGTGTGTTGCCAATCAGAGTCAGTTGGAGGATTATTGAGAGCTTTATGGTACTGAAGGACGTGGGCTGGAGAGATGGTCCAGTTAGTAAAGTTCTTGCTGTGCAAGCGTAAGGATTTGAGTTTGATTCCCAGAAACCATGTCTTGTTTTTTTTTTTTTTTTTTTTTAAATGCAGAACAATGGCATTCTTGTGATCTGAGCAGAACTCTGGGGCTCACTGGCTGGACAGCCTAACCTACTAAGTGAATTGCAGGTCAGTGAGTGACTTTCTCAAAAACTGAAGTAGATGGTGCTGGGGAAACAACATTTGAGGTTGACCTCTGGCATCCACACTCAGGTGCACACACATCACATGAGTCCACACACATGCTCCTGCATGCACATGAGCACATGTACATATGCACACACACACATACAAGGCACTAAGGAGTAGGCAATATTTAATAGAAAGAGCTAAAGGAGGGCTTGTAACAGAAATGCCACCCCCTGACAAGAAGCACAAGGTGTGTTTGGTCTGTGGAATGACCCAGTTTCTCTGGCCCACGGTGTTAGAAGAGAGGCATATAATAGGCCTGAAATGCCCAACTTTCAGGTATCACAGAGAGAAGCCTATGCCAATCTTAGGGCTTACAAGGTCCTGTGACAGGCACCTAATGAAAGATGATTTCCCATCAAGCTTTGCGAAATCAAAATGGAGATTCTTGTCAGACACGAGGAAGAGATAGAAGTTCACCAGATGTCAATCAGACCTCACACTGAGAAAATTCTGCTTCCAAACGGAGACCTTTGTGAGTCTGGCATTGCATTACCTGCGGCTGTTAAGTACATTGGTATGTCCTCTGCAGGGGTAAGAGCTAAGACACGTATATTCTCCAACATTCTCCAACAATTTCTCCACATGTGTGCTTTGTTTGATCAAAACATACTCAGCCAGAGACACATTATCTTCTAAAAGTAGAGCCTATTTTTGCTGACTGACGCTGCTGGGGTACACCAGTTGGCTTTTCGTACATTGTACATTCAGTCTCCAGTTGCTTTTCGGCTGTGATTGTCGAAGCTTGGAACACCGTAGGGCGCTGCCATTGTTGTGTGTAAGTCCTGCTGGCTTAGTCCCTTCGGGAGCTATTTTAAAGGCCAGCAGTATTTGAGGACGTACAAACCAGGGTTTGCAAAAACCTGAGTACCTACAGTACCTGAGGTAAGTAGGCATCAGGGCTGCCTTCCTGACCAGCTGAACCTGTAACACAGCAAGGAAAGGAAGTGTGTCCTGAGAGGCCATCACCTGTTCATGCTACCGATCATTCAGGACACACCAGGGGCTAGTTCATACTGATTGTGACTTGCTGGTTTACCCATGCTACCTTTTTCCTTGAGTTATCTTCATAATCTTTAAATATTGTTTGAATTATATTTTTAGATGAGCATACAAAGTGATGGGTTTCAGTGTGGTGTCTTACACAAGTGTTATTGTACTTCTCTATCTTTTCCATTTTTGCTGGTTAATTTCCCTTGCTCTCTGAAAATGTGTGTGTGTGTGTGTGTGTGTGTGTGTGTGTGTGTATATGTGTGTGTGTGTGTGTGTGTGTGTGTGTTGTTTTCTAGTTCATTCCAAAGCTCCAGATGTGAGCTCTGACTGGTTTTATGTGCTTCTATGATTTAGTGTTATATCATCTACATCGATTAGTAGACACAGCTCAAGAGTAAAAATAGGGTCTCGAAACAAAGGTCCCCTGACTGTTCTACTCCAGATTCCAGGCCCACCTGGGTCCCATTGAAATTATCCTAGGAGCCCAACAGCAAAGGTCTTCAAGGAGCATCTGGGGAATACCACATCCTGATAACACTGTGTGTGGTCCTAACACAGAGATGATGAAACCACCAAATTCCCCGGGAGACACTGACTGGTTGCTGCTTGTCTACTGAGGCTAGACTCCATCAACATCTCCAGACGCACTGTTGAGGGACCATCCAACCAGTCTTCCACAGAGGCCAGAATCCAAGGGTGGACACAGCTTAGACTCAAGTCAGAAGCCCAGTCACATTCGTTCAGCACTGTGGATCGTCTAAAAAGTAAAGTGGAGCTCTGTAAACACAGTCCGGTGAAGCAGAAAGACACAGAGCCTCAGTGTGTCCAAACCGTGGCTTCTCTACAGCTGTGAGGAACTGCTGTCAGTCAAGCTGTCTAAGTGCTCTCACCGAGCAGACAAAACAAGTGAGGAACACAGTACTTTACGCCGGAGTGCTTGAAGGAAGCAGTCAGACGGAAAGCCTTGAGAGAGCAGCTTCTCTGGTGGGGTTTCTTTTCTCGATTTTATTCTTCCTTCTCTGTAGTGGTCCCTGAAATATTGTGCACACTAATAAACTTATCTGGGGTCAGAGACAGAACAGCCACAATATTAAACATAGAGGATAGGCCGTGGTAGCACTTGCCTTTAATCCTAGCATTCCAGAGACAGAAATCCCTCTGAATCTCTGTGAGTTCAAGGCCACATTGGAAACAGCCAGGCATGGTGACTCACGCCTTTAATCCCAGAAAGTGAGCCTTTAATCCCAGGGAGTGATGGCAGAAAGCAGAAAGGTATATAAGGCGTGAGGATCAGAAACTAGAAGCATTTGGCTGGTTAAGCTTTTAGGCTTTTGAGCAGCAGCAGTTCAGCTGAGACCCATTCTGGATGAGGACTCAGAGGCTTCCAGTCTAAGGAATCAGGATCAGCTGAGGAACGGGCAAGGTAAGGTAGCTGTGGCTTGTTTTGCTTTTCTGATCTTCCAGCACTCACCCCAATAACTGGCCTCGGGTTTGTTTTTATTAATGAGACCATTTAAGATTCGTGCTACACTTCTCTCCCTACACCTCCTTCTGTTCTTCTCATCTCTCCCCATCCTTTTCAGTACTGGAGGTCTGACATAGGGCCTTACAAGCCATCAAGACTCCACTGATTTGAACCTTGCCCTCCATTCCTTTAGTACCCTTGGGAACTTTTCCATCGGTGTTAAGTCAATGTTTTTAGAGATGTTAAAATGGGGAAAGTCGGGGAATGTGTATGTCTTAGAACAATTGAATTAAAAAGACAAGATTAAGAGTAAAAGTTTGAATCCTTATCAGAAATTGCCACTAAAAGATTGGAAGATTAGAGTCTTCCATATTCAGTCCCTGTGGTGGGTTGTTTGTCTAGTTGCCTAGCAATCAAAGCCCAAGCTTAACAGAGAAAACCCCCAGAAGTGACTGTCAGCCTCCCCTCCCCTAAGAGAACCAAAGGTGACAGGATGAAAGACTCTGGGAGTGACAGTCAGCCTCCCCTTCCCTCAAGAGGACCCAAGTCGCTTTCCTTTCCCAACCTGGCGGTCTCCACATTTGTGTCGGGAACTGCCACGTAGTGGCTCTTCTTTGGGATCTTGATCCTTCACCTGCTATTAAAAGAGAAGCTTAGGATATATTTATATGAAGGCAACCAGCAGCGGGGCCAGTGGGGTCTACAGCAGCATTAGAGGTGTCCTGAAAAGGTGACCTTTTCCCAGAGCAGAAGGGACAAAAGTTTTCTGATGACTTCTGTGAACCCACACCTGTGTCAGGAGCTAACGGGGAATCCCAGCTCTCTGGCTAATGCTGGTTCAGGCCGTTTCCAGAGCCTCATTCTCCATCCTTCCTTTAAGGTACTCACGTGACTACATACTTTCACGCTAGTCTGCAGTCCTCTAAGCGGTAGATCCAGAAACCTCAGTTGAGGAGAAGGGACGTGAGACCAAGAAGGGAAGACAGAGACTGAAGGGTATGTCACCAAGAAGTGGTGAGTGTGGGAACCGGGATTTATCCTGCGGGGAGTTCTGCAAGTGCCAGGACGTGCACCCTGTGGCAATCCACTCTAGCCATTGAGTTACTGCTAGCCTGGCCCAGGCCAACTTGGTAATTCTTTGTCAGTGTCACGAGTTTCAGGCAGGGAGAAAGGGACTGCGTATGCTAATATGTTAAGACAGGGGTAGATGAGCGGGTGACTGCCATCATACCTTCTAAGACGGTCCATTCAGGTAGGTTGACCAGATGGCTTTTATACTTCATGGTGGTGCCATAAACATGCTACTGCTTCATATTTCTAGACTTTTTGATTCTAGCTCAAAGTATCAACTTAAGAGTTAGCTCTCTCTCTCTCTCTCTCTCTCTCTCTCTCTCTCTCTCTCTGTGTGTGTGTGTGTCCTTTAGGAAAACATTGTCAACACACTCTTTCATTTGAACTTCACTTTCTACAGCATCGGTGCCTTTAAGGGGATTTGCATCCTAAGCAGGAATTCTCCAAATTGGACTCCTTCAAGTCATTCCACCGAGTAGCCTGAACTGTGAAAGTGATGGCAGGTAAAACAAATACAATAGCTATAAATAGCAGGACGCCATTTCATCTTTCATCCTTCAGAGCATCTGTCTGGCAAGTCATAAGATCTGCAGCAAATCGACAGCTTGATTTAGTGGCGGTGTCTGATTGGCAGAGGTAAGCATTTTCTGACTGGATCCTGATGAACTTGAGGGAGGATAAAGCGTCTGGGTTGTTGATAGCTGAGTGGTCTCTGGGAATGGCTATTGTTCCTTTAATGCCTCCCGCATTTTTTATTACTTGAGAATTTTATACATAAGTATGATGTGTTTTGATCGAATCTGTCCATCCCATTCACTTCCCTCTAATTCTTCCCCAACTCCCACCACTATTCTCTCTCAAATTTACATGCTCTCTTTCTCTCTGATTCACTGAGTTCACTTAGTGCTTTCTATGTGTTAATGGATGGAGGGCCATCTACTGGACCATGGGTAGCTGCTCAGGGTCAACAGCCCTATGGAAAACTGACCCATAGAAAGCTTCCAGAGAAGCCCTCAATTGCCAATAGCTTCTGAGCTAGACCCTGGTGGGACTTCATGAGGGCGCTCCTATCCACGCTGAGGCTTTGACTGGTTTATTCTTGTGTGAATCTTGTACATGCAGTCCCAGCCACCATGAATCTTGTACATGCAGTCCCAGCCATGAGCTCATGTTGGGCAAATACTGTCTCGATGCAGATGTCCACTACCTCTGGCTCTTAAAATGCTTTGTGCAAACAGTGGAAGCTTCTTAAAATACATTCATGTACATTTATGAAGGGAGTTACCTTATCACAGGGGTGTGACTAAGGGGAGAAACGAGTCTCCCAAACACCATAAGCTGTCAGATAAGAAGTCCAGTGCTAGGCATTTGTTACCACTTTCTGAGTTGTGGGTCAGTCGGGTCACATAGCTCCTAGTCCCCCATACAAACTGTAGGCGATGGCCATTGCTGTCCTCCAGAACCTCCTGCAAACCCTGTTGTACAGAACACCATTACTAAGCATCCTAGCTGCACTGGCTAGTTTTATGTCAACTTGACACAAGCTAGAATCATCAGAGAGGAGGGAGCCTCTACTGAGAAAATGCCTCCATAATGTTGGGCTCTAGGCAAGCCTGTAGAGCATTTTTTTAGTGATTGATTGGCAAGGGCCAACCCATTGTGGGTGGTGCCATCCCTGGGCTGGTGGTCTTGGGTTCTATAAGAAAGCAGGCTGAGCAAGCCATGGGGAACAAGCCAGTAACAAGCTCCCCTCCACAGCCTCTGCATCAGCTCGTGCCTCCAGGTTCCTGTCCTGTTTGAGTTCCTGTCCTGACTTCCTTATGCAGAAGTTGCTTCTTTGGTCACGGTGTTTCATCACAGCAAAAAGTAGCTGTGATGAAGACATTAGCTGTGTGGTTTTCTCCTGACTTATGACCTGGGCAGAGACAAGGCTGCTGACTTCTCCTTCAGCCACAGGGGAATACAGTGGGAAGGAGGCTGTAAACCTGATGATCTCCTCACCCTAAATCACAGGTACTTTATCTTAGATTTCCCAGACCGCACACATGTGAGTAGTGAATTTCTGTCACTTTTATCTAAGACTCCCTGTGTGTACATGTGGTCCGACAAACTGTGACAGAGGCCTGACAGAAGCAGCTTGCTGGTCTCTGTCTTCAGCTGTAACCAGACAATCACATAGATAGAGGTGAAGTTAGAACCAGAGGAGGTTCTCTAGAAGAGTGGTCACATGATCCGAGTTACCCTAAGCACACCTCTAACTCCTCAGAGTGCTGCTACAAAGTCTGTTTACCAAGGTGGGGAGGCGAGGTCTTCTGTGGGCACAGAGCTAGCAAATGAGGTAGATTTTAGCACAGAAAACATGCCTTCAGGCATGTCATGATGTAAGCAATAAATTCAGGTATATTCATCCCATGGGTTCCCTTCCTCTAGAGAGCCCTGATGAACATAGATGTCAAGTTTATAGACCAGAAGACACTTGTGGACAATGATGTCTACATTTCTGAAATCCCAATGCTTAATACTGCATGAGTTACACTTGCTGTTTGGAAAAATTAATGAATGATTTAATTCATTTTATTTCTTCCTTAGTCACAGGTAGTTCCTTTTGTTTGATGTGCAGCTTCCTTGTGTCTTATTTTTAATTTTTTTGGAAATGTCTAGCTAGAATCAGCAAGCACAATGGCCAGCATTATATAAATGTAGCTCCTTTGTTAACTGCCCCACCCACAATGGAATGGCTGGTTCTGAGCTGCGACCTTGAGTACCACAAATAAACATAACAGGACTTTTATGCCTCCTAATCTGCTTTTTACAGTGTAACTTCTGGAAGCTGGACTGGACTAATCAGCTCCCCAGGCTCTCCTGGAACCAAAAGCACAGTCTGGGCAGGTGATTGAAGCTGAAAGCAAAGGCACCCTGGGCTTGGGCTAATCTGTTGCTATTTTCTTCCTTTCTGGGAATGTGCCCAGTCATCGCTTTAGGAGGCAGAGGCTCAGTTACTCAAAAAAACAAATAAGGAAGTTGAGGCCCTCACTCATTTTTATGGACCGCTTGAACACAAGCCACTGAGCATAAAGGCTTTGCTTTCATATGTCTCAAGGGGCATGCTAATGTGCTTCAAGAAACTGAGGCAGTGTGGGTGAGGTGAGCGGCCCCCTTTGAGTCAGGTCTGTTGATCAAGGAAGGGTTCCCTGTCCTTGTGGCTTAATCTTTACTCTCCTAAGGGGAACCAGGTGTCAGTTCATTGGCCGGCCTTTTCTGGAAGAAGAGGGCCTGTCCATGCTGCTGGAAGGGGCTTCCTGCCTGCTTTACCTGACCTGATGAGGGCAGGGCATCCATTCTGTTAGTGTCTGGGGCTGGTTTAGTGTTCCCAGCCACCCATTCCATTTCATAAACCTCAGAGAAGCTGCAAAGATTGGGAAGGCAATGCTGTGTTCCGAAATGAGATTCAGCTGTCAGCATAGGAAATGTAGAATAAAGCAAATGTCTTGTCCCTGCCATCCCCCTAAAAAAGTGAAGCCAAGGAGTCTGACGATTTCAGATAATAGATCCTGCAAATGGAACCCCAGAGCAACTTGTCGGATGCTTACAAGTTGCCCACTGGGTTTTTAGTGTGAAAGGCAGCTCTGCCTTAAATAATTGGCTCAGATGAAAAAGACAAACAACAGCAACAAAATCAGACCAGAAACCACCCTCACAGCATTTCTCTGTAAAGAGCAATAGGGGACTGCTTCAGAGATTGTTGCCCTGGTTGTGTGCTTTGGCAGATGACTCAAACTGAGACCTCTCAGACCCTTCCCTGTAGCACACCTCATCCCCCAGCCCCGGCCCCCGAAAGAATAAGATCAGGGACATTTACCAGGTGTGCTGGCTCGTTTTATATCAACTTGACACAAGCTAGAGTCATCTGTAAGGAGAGAATCTCAAATGAGAAAACGCCTCTGTAAGACCCGGCTGTACGGCATTTTCTTAATTAGTGATAGATGGGCAAGGGCCAACCCATTGTGGGTGGTGCCATCCCTGGTTGGTGGTCCTGGGTTCTACAAGAAAGACTGAGCAAGCCCTGGGGAAGAAGCCAGTAAGCAGCACCCCTCCACGGTCTCTGCATCAGCTCCGGCCTCCGGGTTCCTGCTCTGTTTGAGTTCTCTAAGTGATGAACTACAACATGGAAGCATAAGACAAATTAACCCTTTCCTCCCCAACTTGCTTTGGTCATGGTGTTTCGTCACAGCAAGAGTGACCCTAACTAGGACACCAGGTTCAATATGGACTGCATCTTCTTTGTGCCTTTTCTTTTTAATTAAAAAATATTTTAGGGGAAGTTTCTAGCTGGGTGTGCAGGCACTGGCATGCAGGCACTGGTGTGTGAGCACTCCACCACAGGCCTCCTGTTTCCTCTGAGATTTGTGCAGGTTGGACATGGCACTTCCGTTTATCCTTTAACAAGTCCTCCCATCATGGAGTTGCTAACACTTGTTTCTAAGAAAACAACCAATGGCCAATGGTGTACCCTCTTGTATTTCTTGTGTCTGCAGATGCTTTCCCATCCAAAGTGCTGCATTAACACCAAATACTCTGTAAGAGGCAGAGTATACAAGCAGGTGGACCATACATGAACAGAATTCTGATCCATGACCCACAGCTGCTGTGGGATGGTCTGTATGTCAAACATGTTGCTTATTGGTCAATAAATAAAACACTGATTGGCCAGTGGTCAGGCAGGAAGATGTATAGGCGGGACAAGGAGGAGAGAATTCTGGGAAGGGGAAGGCTGAGGAGACACTGCCAGCCGCCACCATGACAAACAGCATGTGAAGATGCCGGTAAGCCACAAGCCATGTGGCAAGGTATAGATTTATAGAAATGGATTAATTTAAGATATAAGAACAGTTAGCAAGAAGCCTGCCACAGCCATACAGTTTGTACGCAATATAAGTCTCTGTGTTTACTTGGTTGGGTCTGAGCGGCTGTGGGACTGGCGGGTGAAAGAGATTTGTCCTGACTGTGGGTCAGGCAGGAAAACTCTATCTACAAATGGCGCCCAACGTGTTGGCAAGAGTTTCCACCTAAAACCTGAGAAAAAAGATACTAAAACGGAGCTAAAAACAGTTCCTAGTTGTCTCTTTCAAGTTAGTGACAGCCTGCGTATTTGAGTCACTATGGCGGGTTCCTGGTGTGCGCCCTCGACCTGCAGTATGGCGGGAATGAGGCGTCTGCCAATGGCACATTAAACTGCGTGGTGGATTTAGCCTTTGCTAATAAAAAAAAAAAAAAAAAAAAAAGAGGTTTCTGGGCTAAACACTGCTTTGATAGAAGCATAGACCCATGAAGGCTCCCAGAGCTGGTGGTAAACGTATCACGGCCATGTTGGGAAGCTGAGGTGGGCGGAGCCAGCAGCCATAGTGCTGTTTCAGTCTTAGAATGCTGCAGTTTAAAGTAACAGGCTCAAGGTAATATAAAAAATAAGCCACATAAAGATGGCTACCACACAGAGAATCTGGATTATGTTCTCTTTGATATTCGTAACTGAAGAAAAACATTTGATTGCAAAAGCTGTTGAGTTATGCCAAAATGTATATTTTAAAGGTACCTTGACTTCAAAATTTGGATGTAAGGATATGTTGCTTTGGAAAGGAAGCTCTGCTTTTGTTTCCACAGAAAGCCAGAGGCTATGGATTTGTTCCAGATTAAGATACATCAGGTTTGACCAGCCAAGACCCCCTGAAAGGTCTCTGATGACATCATGGCCCAGATGATCCAACATCCAGAATGGTTTCAAGGCAACTGGCTCAGACAATACAACCTCATGGACTACTCCATAATCCTAAAATTTTCTTTGTGTCCCCATAAGATACAGTGCCCCCCTCCAGCAGGAAGTAGTAAGAGAAGCTACGCCCAAATTCCCAAATTATATGTAATTTTACTATGTTAATGTTAAAAACCTTCCTTTTTGAAAAAAAAGAAAAGGGGAAGTGCTGTGGGATAGTCTGTATGTCAAACATGTTGCTTATTGGTCAATAAATAAAACACTGATTGGCCAGTGGTCAGGCAGGAAGAAGTATAGGCGGGACAAGGAGGAGAGAATTCTGGGAAGGGGAAGGCTGAGGAGACACTGCCAGCCGCCACCATGACAAACAGCATGTGAAGATGCTGGTAAGCCACAAGCTATGTGGCAAGGTATAGATTTATAGAAATGGATTAATTTAAGATGTAAGAACTAGATAGCTAGAAGCCTGAGCCATTAGCCAAACAGTTTAAACAATATAAGTCTCTGTGTTTACTTGGTTGGGTCTGAGCGGCTGTGGGACTGGCGGGTGAGAGAGATTTGTCCTGATTGTGGGCCAGGCAGGAAAACTCTAGCTACACACAGCAGCCTGCTGAGGACAATAAGCCACTCTCTACAACACTGAGCACAGCTTGTTCGTTACACACCGGCATGAGCTAACTGCTAAATCTTGGGACAATCCAATCTTACCAACTGGTCCAAAATGGCCAAGGGTAGGTATGGTGATATATTGTATACCCTAATAAACTTGCCTGAGGATCAGAAGACAGAGCCAGCCACTAAATTTGACATAGAGGTCAAGCAATGGTGGCACACACCTTTAATCCCAGCATTTGAGATCTCATGCCTTTGCTTGGAAAGCACACACGTCTTTAATCCCAGGAGGTAATATGGCAAGGCAGAGAAAGGTATATAAGGTGTGAGGAAACAGGAACTCACTCTCTTTAGGCTGAGGATTTCATAGAAGTAAGAACTACTGGCTGGCTGTTCTGCTTCTCTGATCTTTCAGCTTTAACCCTGATATCTGGCTCTGGGTGTTTTATTAAAAGACCATCCAAGATTTGAATAACAGGTAGGTTAATAATTGACAGTTTTCTTAGTTTTTTGATCATTGAATCCCCAGACTTATTGACACACTAGTCACAACAGCCCAGGAGTGAGAACAAGCTAAGTGCCCACCCACTGGTGAATGGATAGAGAAAGCAGAACACTGTTCAGCCATAGCAAGGCTGCATGCTGTCATTTGTGACAACCTGGATAGAAATGAGGTTATTGTATTATGTGAAACAGTCAAAGCACAGAAAGATGGAACGTGATCTCTCTCATCATGGAACTTAAGGGTTGATCTCAAAGAAGTTGCGAGTTGAATGCTAGTTACCAGAGGCTGGGGTGCTTATCAGAGTGGGGAGGGGATGGGCGGTGTGTGGGGGAGAGAGCGATCATAGCAATTGCCCTAATTTTCTTGTTCCTGTTTCCAGTTTAAGCTCATCTAGAGCAGCAGTTCTCAACCTTCCTAAAGCTGCGGCCCTTTAATACAGTTCCTCATGTTGTGGTGACCCCCAACTGTGGTGATATATTATGTCCCCCAATATAATGTATACCCTAATAAAACTTATCTGGGGTCAGAGAACAGAACAGCCATAAAGGTGAGACAGTGGGCGGCACACACCTTTAATCCTATCACTTGGGAGGCAGAGATCCATCTGGATCTCTGTGAGTTCAAGGCCACACTAGGAACGGAGCCAGGTGTGGTGGCACACACCTTTAAGCCCAGGACTTGAGATCTCATGTCTTGCTTGAGAAAAATACACGCCTTTAATCCCAGGAAGTGATGGCAGGAAGCAGAAAGGTATATGAGGCATGAGGATCAGAACTAGAGGCTTTTAAACTTTTAGGCTTTTAGCAGCAGTTCAACTGAGATCCACTCTGGTGAGGACTCAGAAGCCTTCAGTCCAAAGATTTGTGGAAACAGTATCCCGTCTGGTGAGTTGTCAAGGCGAGGTTAGCTGTGGCTTGTTCTGCTTCTCTGCTCTTTCAGAATTCACCCCAATACCTGGCTCTGGGCTTTTTTTTTTTTTTTTTTTATTAACAAGACCATTTAAGATTCATGTTACACCCAACCATAAAATTATTTTCATTGCTACTTCATAACTATAATTTTGCTACTGTTATGAATAATAATGTAAATATCTGTGTTTTGTGATGGTGTTAGATGAACCCTATGAAAGGGTTGTTCAACCCCCAAAGGGGTCATGAC
>CABHPH010156347.1:0-18254 GCA_902168325.1 Peromyscus nudipes
ATATAATTAAATAGAAAACTAAATACTTACCTTATAGCCCAGAACTTCAGACTCATTTTCCATGGTCTTTACATGCTCCCAGTTCAAGCATAATTTAGAATTTGACAGTTTCCATGCAATGTTTGCTGGTGGTTGGCTTGGAGCTTTAGAATACAAAGAGCCAAAGGAATGTTAATCAGTTCATAGGACAATCCAGCAACATGAAAAGGAAAAATAAGTCCCAATCATTAGCATAAAAGAAGCAAAGATGTTATATTTTCATTTGAAATATAGTGATTCTAATCACAGTAAGCAAATTTATTATAATTCTGGTCATTTGAGAATGTCTCTGTGACAGGCTTATGAATCAATAATGGTTTTCTGAGTGCCCAGTATTAATTTATTAATCATTGTAGTTGAGTTTGCTTACTTTATAATATAGAAAAAGATGGATTGTTTGGTTATTTACTTTTGGAATTGGCTATTAATCAATGAACAAGATAACTAAATTCAAGTTAGAAACATTCTACATATATATACAGATACATACATACTGGTGTTCATTCCTAATACTTTTTTTTTATTTTGGTATTTTTGAGACAGGGTTTCTCTGTGTAGTTTTGGTGCCTGTCCTGGATCTTGTTCTGTAGGCCAGGTTGGCCTCGAACTCACAGAGATCTGCCTGGCTCAGCCTCCCGAGTGCTGAGATTAAAGGCATGCACCACCACCACCCGGCTCATTCCTAATACTTTTATAACCTTTAATGCTGTATTCCTATTTTTAACTGTAATTAACAAAACCAACTCAAGATATTTTAAGCAAAATGAGACTAATAAAATATGAAACATATAGGACAATTTCTTAGAACCCTACCAGGATGTGGCAGAGCCTTAAGAGAAACAGTGTCACCAAGTGAACACATTCCCTCACCCCTTCTTATCACAGGGCCATGTTGCCTGGCCAGCTTGCCATAGACTTACTTTTTTGTCACTCAGTATGAGTGTCAGAAATCACAACTGTGCACAGTACTTAAAGTTTGAAACTTCCTCTACATGGAGATAACCAGGCTAAAAACCCTAAAGGAAATCTGGTGGTTTATCAATTATATGAGGAGAGACCTTAATTTGGACACATTTCTATGTTAGTTCAATCAAGGGTGGTTGTTCACTGAAAAAAAAAAAGTATAGTTTATATTATAAATGTCTTGGGAACACATACATAGGAAAAATCTTCACAGGTACATTGATCATTCCCAATAACAGGTACTATGAACACAAACTGGAGGTCTCAGTCCTTTGAAATTAATGCTGTCTTGGAGAGAAGGAGTAGTGAATATGGAGGAGAGGATGTAGAACTACTGTTCTGAAATAAATAATACAGTTCAACTTTAACAATTTACATATGAGAACGATAATGTGATTTGTAGAGTAGGAAGTCAATTGTCTCAAAGTACACAACTAGTAAGTAGCTGAGTCAGAACAGAATCTTGGTTTCTTGATTCCTATCCAGTGGGTTCGCCATGACAACATGTTGCTACTCAAAGAGTCCACATGATTTTTTTTTTGAGATTGAAAACAATTAAGATGAGATTTAAAATATTTCATCTGTAAGGCTGAGGCAGAGATAAAACTGCCCGGAAAGATGCTTCTGTTCTGAATGTGAAGTGCTGAGTAAGTCTAGCATTTAACTCAGAGCAACAAGAAAAAGAGATGTGACTTCTAGAGCATTTTGAAACAACTTCTGTCTAATGTCTTATATGTCACTTGAATATGTTAAACATGCTGAACTAGGGACATTGCTTATGGCCTCCCCATGCTCATTCTTGATCACCTAAACTTGTTGACAAATTTGGTGTGTGACAGCTAGAGAAGTATTTACCCAGTAGTATCATGAAGTCCAATTATTATTTATTATAGTTTCATTTCATTGAAAGATAGCTATTTTGCATATTTTTAAATAAATTTTTGAGGGCATGTGCCCTTTACTACTCTGTATTGTTAACAGCTAGCACAGTGCATGGCTCAAATATTGATAAGATGACAATTCAGATGTACTAAAAGAAAAGAAGAAGAAGAAGAAGAAGAAGAAGAAGAAGAAGAAGAAGAAGAAGAAACCTGTACCATGCAGTCTAAAATTAAAATTGTTTCATGTCTCATATTTCCATTGTAATATTGAACATGCAGTGAGTATCAGCATGATTCACAGGTAACTAAATGGGTACATTGTATTCATCATGCTATCCTATGATTGAGGCCAAATTACCATGGTCAGATCTGTAGCCTTCCATATGTATTTATATGGACCAGTTTGACTGGCCATACCTTGGGTCATTTCGTGACAAAAATAAACCAAATTGCAATTAAAGGCATAAAATGTCTATGTTTACTATACACTGCACATATACCAAATGATATTTTTATTTTTAATGGGGCTTGGTGGCAACCACACTATTACAGTTATCTTCCCTTAATTTATTCCAATGTGAATTTTATATTTTCTTCGGCTATAAAAGAGCTAATATCAAAATTTTCAATAGATATCAGAGATTTAATATCTAGCATACTCTTTGGACATGTTTCTTTTCTTTTTTTATGGTTTTTCAAGACAGGGTTTCTCTGTGTAGCTTTGCGCCTTTCCTAGAACTCAGTCTGAGACCAGGCTGGCCTTGAACTCACAAAGATCCACCTGGCTGTGCCTCCTGAGTGCTGGAATTAAAGGCATGCACCATCACTGCCCAGCTATGAATATATTTCTTCATAATAATTCATCAACACTAACATCTTATAATCAACAGAGAACATATACAGATTCAGACCTTCAATGTTACTGGTAGACTTTTTTCTGCAAATATTCATTCATTGCTGTGTCTTTTGTTTGTTCAACTGTTTTAGAGTAAAAGGATCCCCTTCAATACTGAGTCCACTGTTGAAGTAACATACAAGGAAGCAGGGAGCTGAGTCTTACTACCTTGAAAGACTTATAGTTGTGACTTTGGCAATGACCTTGTCATTGATATGTACGCATTTGTTTCTTCAAAGCAAATAGTAAAACATCCCATGGCCACACCATGGGAAGAATTCCTTGGTATGTATGACCAATTACATGGATTACTTAGAATGATTGGCTTCTGTGGCTAGAGTTTTCCTGCTGGGTCCACAATCAGGACAAATCTCTTTCACCCACCAGTCCCACAGCCACTCAGACCCAACCAAGTAAACACAGAGACTTATATTGCTTACAAACTGTATGGCCGTGGCAGGCTTCTTGCTAACTGTTCTTATATCTTAAATTAGTCCATTTCTATAAATCTATACCTTGCCACATGGCTTGTGGCTTACCAGCATCTTCACATGCTGTTTGTCATGGTGGCGGCTGGCAGTGTCTCCTCAACCTTCCACTTCCCAGAATTCTCTCCTCCTTGTCCCGCCTATATTTCTTCCTGCCTGACCACTGGCCAATCAGTGTTTTATTTATTGACCAATAAGCAACATGTTTGATATACAGACCATCCCACAGCAGGCTTCTCTTGCTGTCTGGAGGATAGGAAGACTGATTTTGAGGTCAAAGAGCTGTTGTTGTACCCAAGAGCCCTAGTTTTATTATCTCTGAAATGAGAATCATAACTCCTGGTTTATACAGTTTTCAGTTCGTATGAAATATATTAAGAAGCCTTCTTCACTTTGCCAGTGGTTCATATTAAAGTCTCAATGACTGTTACTAGTTTCTCGTAAGTATAATGATTCTCCACTGTCCTGTTATGAAATAATCAATTTTCAGTTGTGTTGAAAGTGGCTTGCCACTAATAATATGATTCTAACATTTGCAAATGATTCATTACTTAAATATAATTAGCATAATTTGAAGATCAGTCACTTGTGACACTGCTCTTGAGTTCACTACATACTTATGAAAGGAAAATGCTCTGAAAGGGTCTCAGCTAATTTCCTGAGAAGTTATGCCTTATGAACATTTTTGTCTTGATTTTATCTTCATTTATAAGCATGGGTGTCAGTGTCATCTATCTGATCGTAGAACCACCACCACCAACAACAAAACAACCAAACACTTCTAAAAGTGTTTTGAAGGCTCTCACCTTAATATTTACACTCTTAACAATCCAGGTTTGATATGGACGATAAAAACATAGAGCAAATTCTTTAATGAAATTAAAAGTTCTGATACCTTAAGAAAGCCAAAACATTTGTCATATGAACATTTGTTGCATGAATCTTACAAAACATGTTGTGTTGCTTGTATCACACTCATGAATGGTAAACTCAACAAGCAAACACTTTTTCTACTTTGTTTTAATTTTTACAGGCAATCTCCAAAGACCAAAATCATGTTCTACTAATCAAGTGACAGAGTGGCAGTAAACTAGCCCTTCACAGCTCTAATGGTTTCCCTGTAATCAATTTTTCTGTAGATGGCATTTATATTCAGCTGTAGTTCACACTGTGAACCCAATTCAAAAACAACTTCTTATGTTACACTTCTAAGTAACAGCATGGGGTTGACATTTGGGCAAGAGAGAAAGAACATAAGTGCAAGATGGAATAAAAGCTTAATGCTTCCTTTATGTCTAAATATGGATTGATTGCATATTTACAGCAAGAAAGAATCTAGTACAGAGTGCTAGTCAGTCAACGTCCAGGTCCAAATTGAGCCAAAATTTACAAACACTTTCTGTGGTAGTGTTTGAAAATGACTTTCTACAACAGACGCTGTGCTTTGTTTATACTTTTCTTTTCCTCTTGCAATTGATGTAAATATTTCCTTCTTTTCTTTGTAAATCTAAATGCTATCAAAGTGACGCCTGTGCTGATCTCAGTGTGTTTGCTGTACCTCTTGCATGTCTTAGAAATACATTATTTTTTACTAAGGTGTTGTACTTAAAAGTATATCATATATATTATTTGAAAATAACCACCTAACAATCATCATCACCACTATTATTAACTTAAATAGAAACAATAATGTACTTATGAAGCTTTATATATACCTGTAAATGTACAGGCATATACATACAGATATAGAGATCTTTTGACCTCTAACCCTTAATATTGTGCATGTTTATTCAAATATATATATATATATCCTTCTCCATATTCTTTCTTATGTGTATCTTAGCCTCTTGTTTTCTTCCTGGTATTTCTTGGGTTTTGTCTTTGTTTTTGTTTTTGTTTTGTTTGTTTGTTTTTGGTTTTTCAAGACAGGGTTTCTCTGTGTAGTTTTGGTGCCTGTCCTGAATCTTGCTTTGTAGACCAGGCTGACCTTGAACTCACAGAAATCCGCCTGACTCTGCCTCCTAAGTGCTGGGATTAAAGATGTGCACCACCACTGCCTGGCTATCTGCCTGGTATTTCTTACAATGTGTAGTAGCGTTATTTGTCTTTCTCTTATTCTAGATTGTTTATTCAGTAAGAGAGAAATTTTCAGCAGGCAAGCATACATCAGAATGTAAGACCGTATGTGGTTCATGGCAGCACTATTCGCTGAGTAGACGACAGAATCTTTATATTGAAAAAAAAAGTAATGAAGTTCTGTACTCTCTTTAGCTTTGCACCTCATGATAACCAATCATGAGAAGCAGAGATTTTGGTAAATGTGAGTTCTCGTTTCTCAGACTTCACAATGAAAGAGCAAGTCCCCAAATTGAAAATCTAGATGGTGACAGTTTCAATGTGTGATGGATGAGGTTTTTTTTTTTTTTTTTTTTTTGCTGCTACCAGTATTCAGAGGTAATCTTGATGTCACCTCAAGGACATGGAAAATCAAAGCTAAATCCAAGGATGCCACTTAGAATCAGTGCTTCCTTCAATGTTTCATTAAAGCCATTTCACCTCTAACACTTTGGGTATCCTTTTGTGGCCCCTGATGAAAATTTCTCCAAAAAATTTCATAAAAAAAAGTGAAAAGTAGCAGTACTTTTGTTTCTTTTAAAATGGGAAAAAAATTAAAGTGAAATTATGGGCAAAGTGGCGTAGTACATGTTGCCATGTAATGAGCCCTCACTGTATCTTAAGTCATTGGGTCTCCTTTAAGTAAATTATATCCTTAGGTCTCCTAACAACTTCCAGAAATAAGCATCATTTCCAGCTCTACTTTTCAGGTACAAACATATATTCATAATTATCAAGTAACAAAACTTCGGCTCAGAAGTTAGCTCAGCTGGTAAAGTGTTTCTTCACAAACATGAGTTCAATTCTCAGGATTTAAAATGCCAGGTGTGGCACTGCATACTTGAAATCCATACTCTGGAAGATGAAATGGAGGATCCATGGACCTGCTGGTCAGCATCTCTAGCCTATATTCATTTTTAAACTATAGATCAATGAGACACTGTCTTAGTTAGGGTTTCTATTTCATTGACAAAACACCATGACCAAACAGCAAGTTGGGGAGGAAAGGTTTTATTGGCTTGCCCTTCCACATTGCTGTTCATCACTGAAAGAAGTCAGGACAGGAACTTAAACATGGCAGGATCCTGGAGGTAGAAGCTGATGCAGAGGCCATGGAGAAGTGCTGCTTACTGGCTGGCATTCCCTGGCTTGCTCAGTCTGCTTTCTTATAGGACCACCAACCCAGGGACAGCACTACCCACTATGGGCTGGGCTTTCTCCCATTAATCATTAATGGAGAAAATGCCTTACAGCTGGATCTCGTGGAGGCATTTCCTCAATTGAGACTCTTCCCTCTCTTGTCACACTAGCTTGTGTCAGAAGGTGGGTATATCTCTGAGCTTGTCTTTTGGCTTCCATAGAAGCATGAACAGATATGCATAATCCTCACGCATACCTGTAACCCCAGAAACATACACATAATAAACATATTTACACAAGTTAAAATAGTAATGTATGGATGAGTTAGAATTTATGCTCCCACTTCTCTCACCCTGGAGTCCTATTCTTACTCTTTGAACAGCTCCACAATAGCCCAAAGCTATATGATCTCTCCTCAGATATAAAGATACTGAAGAAGGGA
Source organism: Peromyscus nudipes (assembly GCA_902168325.1). Classification (NCBI taxonomy): domain Eukaryota; kingdom Metazoa; phylum Chordata; class Mammalia; order Rodentia; family Cricetidae; genus Peromyscus; species Peromyscus nudipes. The sequence goes on from CABHPH010156347.1 coordinate 6,964, forward strand.
GTTGGTAGAGTTGTAAAAAGGACATTTTCCTGTTATGAACATCAGGAACACTCTAAATTTAGGGTCTACTTAAAGACAGATTAAAAACACTAAGTTGCAGGTTTACCATAATGGTGTGGGCACCACCAGATCACTTGCCCTCTATAACTTTGTCACCTGTGGTTTTTCTGTAGTGGTTTTCATCTGTTACACAGAGAACTTTCTTTGATAAGGGAGGAAAACAGAACTTAACTGTGGGGATAAATATTAGTATTTAGAATGTAGTCAGGAATTATGATGGTCTAGTAAAATGGTGGGTGTAAGTTCTCCTCCAAGATCCATTACCTCTCTAGCCTTAGGAATTGGTTAGGTTTACAATACAAACACAACTCTTACACCTGAGGCCCAGGGATCATTACAGAAGAGTGGGGATAATTAATAAGACACAGAACAGGAAGTTCTGTGTCTTATTAATTATCTCATATTTCTAGGAGACACAGGAGACGGTGTCTCCTAGAAATATGAGAGAGGCTACACCCATGATGTCTAATCAGCATGGCTGCCTAAAGAATATCTGAAGCATCATTATAAATGAAGGACATGCTAATGCAAGGGAGAAAATGGAGTATCATGCCTAGACAGAGAAGGACAGGAAACAGGGGGATGCTTATAGTGAGAAAAGTGGTCTTCCACAGGGAAGAGTACCACCTGATATTGGTTATCCAATATCAAATGGTTAGCCCCAAATCATACACCTATAAAACAAAGGCAATGAATACAGACTTGTGACTGCCCAAGATGCTGAATGAGATGATTGTGGGCTTAGCCTTAAATAAGTAGTACATACCACATCCTCTAAGGCTCATGGAACATTATAAAAGATGGATTGGGAATAGTTAAGAGCTGGAAGATAGCAAGAAGAGCTGTGAAATGACATGCTCTACTATACATAGTCAATGCAAACTTTAATTCATGACAATTGTGGTTATCTACAATAGACCCATATAAGATAGTCTTTGTCAGTAATCAATCATAGAAGAGGTCGGAGTTTAGTAGACCCTACCCTTTACTGCTGAATTATTGACTACTGATGCATTCCAGGAGATGGGTATCAAGGTCTTCAATTTTTTACCCTCTAATGAGCCTACAAGTATCCAAGGGGAAGCTCTACACTCATGGTTACAATGATGTCCTTATCAAATTTGGTTGCTGTGGGTATCATTCTGTATGTTATGAATGTGTTGCTCTGATTTGGTTGACACATAAAACGCTGATTGGCCAGTAGCCAGGCAAGAAATATATTACAGGCGGGACATGCAGAGAGGAGAATGCTTGGAACAGGAAAGCAGAGTGAGGAGTCACCAGCCAGACAGAGAGGAAGCAAGATGTAAAAGTACTGGTAAGCCACGAGCTGCATGGCAACTTATAGATTGATAGAAATGGGTTAATTTAAGATATAAGAACTAGATAGCAAGAAGCCTTCCACGGCCATACAGTTTATAAGTAATATAAGCCTCTGTGTGTTTACTTGGGTCTGAGTGGCTGCAGGAGCTGGGTGAACACAGGAAAACTTCAGCTACATTTAGTTGGTCAGGAAATCAAATGAACAGACTTGAATGTGTGAGAGAGATTTGTGGGGAGAATGGGTTAGGAAAGGATGGTAAGTAGTTATGGGAGGCAATATGGGTGAGAGTGGTCAACATGCATTGTGTACAGATGTGAAATTGTCTAAAAAATATTTTAATGAATAAAAATATTTTAAACTCTAAAATAAGAAAGACAGAAATTAAAAAAAAATACCCAAGGACACACACACACACACACACACACACACACACACGCATACACACAAACACATATACACACAGAGGGAGAGAGAGAGAGAGAGAAAGTGTAGCTAGAGTTTTCCTGCCTGGCCCACAGTCAGGACAAATCTCTGTCACCTGCCAGTCCCACAGCCGCTCAGACCCACCCAAGTAAACACAGAGACTTATATTGCTTACAAACTGTATGGCTGTGGCAGGCTTCTTGCTAACTGTTCTTATATCTTAAATTAATCCATTTTTATAAATCTATGCCTTGCCACGTGGCTCGTGGCTTACCGGCGTCTTCACATGCTGCTTGTCATGGTGGCGGCTGGCAGTGACTCCCTCACTCAGCTTCCTGTTCTCTTAATTCTCCTCTCTGTTAGTCCCGCCTATACTTCCTGCCTGGCCACTGGCCAATCAGTGTTTTATTTATTGACCAATCAGAGCATTTGACATACAGACCATCCCACAGCAAGAAAGACATAAATCCAGGCTCAATCTACCTTAACCTGGTCAATTTGATTACAAATCAAATTTTTATTTTTTTAATTTTATAATTAATTTAATTTTATATATCAGGCATGGATTCCCCTGTCCTCCCTCCTCCCACCCCCAGCCCTCCCCCCTTTAAATGAGTCTTGGCTCAGTGGCTACAGTAAAATGTCTCTAACCCTCTCACCTTATTACCATACACATATTTGTGGTCTTTTCAATACTAATCATATACATTTCTAATAAGCATTGATTTTGCCTGAGCTAACAACTGAACTATAAACATCCCTTCCCCTACACTTTGGTTCCTCTCAATCAGAAGAGAATGAATGCCTGTACAAGAAAGAACAAATACAGGGATGAGGTAGTCCAAGTCCATCTTTGGGCACTGCTATGAACTTCAGGCTTTGATGGTGAAAACGTTGGGGCAAGGAGCAAGAAGTGTGAACATATAAGGTTTAGATTGAGTCCTGATTCAATAGTTAGAGTAAAATGTCTCTCACCTTCTCATCTTAATGTAATATATATCTTTGGGGTTTTTTTACTACTATTCATATACATTCCTACTAACCCTTGATTTTATCTGAGCTAGCAATTTAGGCATACACACCCCTCCCTCAAGGAACAGTAGACTGCAATGGGGCAGATTTTCCACTAAATACAGACAATTGTATGTGATGGCTGAGGTTGTACACTTGAGCAGGAGCAATCATCTTATGGCAACGAACTTGTTAGCTGTTTTTAGTTATGAAAACTCAGAATTTACTAAAATTTGAATTAGGCCTTTATTAATTATCTCTTTGACCTTGATGAAATTCTATGAGAATACAAATACTGTTACTTTTTCATCCTTATACAGGCAAGATGATTGATACTCTGAAGATTGAGGTCAGTATTTAGCATACTTTCTAGGAAGCAATAAAGATTCTGGTCTTAAGAACTATTCTCTTATTATGGATATTATCAAACTCCTTCCTTTTTAGAATTCCAAAAATAGCAAAGTGACATATTTTAATTAGTGCCACATAATGTCAAAAATTATCTGTAGTTAAGTCACAAACCAAATCACCAAGAAGACTCAACAGTAAAACCATGTGGTGGGAAGGATTAAATGGCTCCAGAGTACAGGAAAGATTAGCTACTCACAGATTAGTGTCATGACCTGGATTGTGACATATACTTACGGGACTTTTTGGTGGTGACATTGACTGGAGGACTTGAGGGTCCTGTCCCTGCAGTGTTGTAGGCTCTCACAGAGGCAAAGTAAATCGTATTAGCTCTTAGACCTGTGATATTCTTGGTTGTGACATTTCCACTGACTCTAATTTTACCAATCATAGATTCTTTGGAGTTGTCTGTCCAGTATAAGACCTGAGTGGCAAAACCAAATGATGAAGAAGTTATTGTTTTCTGAAAAATATCAACCATTAGGGTATGGTAAATGACACATGTATAAATGATAAAGTGTGTTTAATTAAAATGGATACACATCCATAACAAAATAAATATCTCATAACTATAGAGAGTAAACCAGAAATATTTACTGTGAAAGAAGAGAACCTGAGTATTTTTAGGTTACCCAACGCATTAATGAATTCTCTAAAGGTTATCAGCTTTAACAAATGGCATAAAATAATTTCAGACTAAAACAAATTCCATGCCATCAATCAAAATTTCAGGTCTGATGTTTTGGTATTACCATTTCTTTCAGAGTTCTTGGAGTTCCAGGATAATTAATAACTCGACTCACTGTGATCTCTTGCTATGCAATAAGATTGTTTCAGACACACTGAAACAAGACGGAATAACATAAAGTTCAGTACCAGCCCTTAAGCCCCCAAGTTGGAATCTATGTGTGTAAAGAATCCATAGGATGAATTCCAAATAAATGGAAGTGGAAACACCTGATCTTAGAGTTTGAAGAGAAGCAATGTTGGTCAGTGAGGAGTTTAGAGATTAGATAAGTACAAGGGTTTGCTGTAAGAAGTTTGATATTCTAGGCATGACATTTCAAAAAACATGTCATGTGAGTATAAGGTTTTGTTTCTTTCAGAGAGATCATGGGAGAAGAGGAGACAAAGTGCAAAGAGAAAATACAGATATTTAGAAAGGCATTGTTCTATAAAAGACAAAATATCCATGCCCTGACTCATTGGACTTGCAAGACAAAGAATAATAAGTGATTAATGGTGTTCCCTTTACTCACCCTCAATCCTTAAACTTTGTGAAACAAAATCCTACAAACGTGATTTACATCATTCCTTAGAGTTTAAATGGAAAAAAAATTGAGGAAAAATCTGTATTGTTTTCTCTTTGTCACTTTTGTCCCTTGACCTTGATGATTAAACCTTTTCCAGTCATATTCTAAATAAATTTTCTATAATTGATCCCTTTTATTATCCCCTTTACTCTAATTGCATCTAGAAAACAAGTATTTCTGAGAAATACATAAAATAAAGCAAAACAAAAACAGATGCAGCTTTATACACAGATAGTGATTTATGTGTACTTGTGTGTGTGACCATGTGCATCTTTGCATGTAGAGGCCAGAAAAGAGCAGAGATCCATCTTGCCAGCATTCCCACACCCACATTTCCCACATTCTTCTTTTAAAATAGAATCTTTTAGCTGTTTGGGTACATAAGTATAAAGCAGAGAAACAACAGATGCACTGTTACATGACAAGAAATAGAGCATCTTAACAAACTCCTGTGCAAAAGCTCTTGTGTAGTGAGCTGCTGCATATATATGCAGAGTGAGGACAATTGAATTACCTCATAGCCCAGCACTCTTCCAGTATTTCTATTCCAAGCAATGGCATTCCAGGAAACCTCCATTTCAGAAGCCGAAAAACTCTGGACAGAAGTTCCTCTTGGGGCCAGCTGAGGTTCTACCATCAAGGAAAAGACATCACCTTTAATAGAGAGCCTCAAAGAAGACAAAACCAGAGAGAGGGAGAGGGAGAGGGGGAGAAGGAGAGAGAGAGAGAGAGAGAGAGAGAGAGAGAGAGAGAGAGAGAGAGAGAGAGAGAGAGAGAAAAAGATAAATTATAAAGTCACAAGTTAAAGTATCCAAGCACTAAAGGTAACTTACCGTCTTCTCCAGAGTAGACAATGGACACAGTACTCAGGGACCCTTCTCCTTCATTGTTGTACACTCCTACTTTGACTTCAAAGGGAGACAGGGGCATGATGCTTTCATTTCTGTAAATGAACCTTGATGATTCAACAAGTGCTACCCTTTCTTTCATCCAGGTTGTTGAGCCCACTGGCCGGAACATGATGATGTATCCAAATCCCTCTCCATTCTGTAGTTCTTCTGGAATGGACTTGGGCAGAATGCAATTAACCACTGAGTCATCCTAACCAAATCTTTTGAACTACTATTATATTTGTTGATTACTTGATGTTTCCTAGCTAATCAATAAAACAGTACCCAATCCACCTAGTCACAATTACAATACTACTGACCACCACTCAGTAAATACTGATATTGTTTTTTATATGTGCAGTATTTTTTTCTGAGTTAGTCATATTCTCTTACTTTAAGAGAAATAAGAGCTGCATAATACTACCTCTTAATAATTTATTGTCAGGGTAATGTGCATTTTTCCCTGAATATTTATATATCTTCTATAGCAATCAAATAAAGCTTTGCTGTTTTTCAGTGTTCTCCCTGGCTAGCTAAGTGTTTCTCCTTCTAAAATAACTTAGTCCGACAGAAAATTACCTCCCACGTAATGACGAGTTCCGATCTGCTTCCACCGCCTCCATTGATATTTACTGGTGCCACAATCGGGACTGCAGACAACCAAGAAAAATGTGGATGGTTAGGATGAAAGAAATAACTTCATCAAGAAGAGTTCTGTTTGGGAGGGTTTCACCTCTCAAAGCTCTCACCCTGGCAGACTGAGAAAGTGTTGAATTTTTAATGAACATAAATGATGTTTACACACATCCAAATTTCTAAGAGAGAGGACACAGTTTTGTTTGATACATGGGCACCTTGGCTCCAAAATTAATTAAAAATCAAGTAACATCGTGTGTTTGACATTATTATGCATCATCTACTAATTGGCAAAATGATGTTGCATTCAGATGGTAACGGTGACACTGCTGATTTAGTGCCTAATTATACAGTTGTGCTGTAAACAACTTACTCAGGCAGTACATTAATTAATTATTTTTTGTCAATAAACAAGCTGGATGTTTTTTCTTTCTTAACCATCAGGATATTTTAACATTTAAAATTAAATCCTTGTACGAAAATTACTCTGGAAAGAATGAGAGTAATTTTTAACTTTTCACTTGTAAAGTCAGATTTTTTTTCCTGTAAAGAAAGTCACTGAGGGGCTATGACTTCAGCTTACTCTTTAGATCTAAGACCAAGACACTGATAACACTGATGTAATAAGAGAAATAATATGTTATTCTACTCCAAGTCTATGAGGACTACAGCGGTGAACATGGTTCAAGGTAAATTGTAAACATAAAAAAACGCTAGGGTATATCTTCAAAGGGGGTCGGGTAGTCAGAATACAGATTTTATCACATACTTAGAAGGATTAAAAGTACTCTTGTTAACATAATAGCAAAAGCAAACTAAATCTGTAGTAATGGGTAAAGCTGCTTTGTATGCTTTCCAAGAGTTGACCTGTGTAAAGTTATTTACATGGCACCATTTTTCAAGATTCACAAGTTGGGATTAAGATCTTGGATACAGTTGAGGATTTCAGTCAAAGATGAAAGTATGCGTGTGTGTGTGTGTGTGTGTGTGTGTGTGTGTGTGTGTGCGCGAGCGCATGCGCGCGCGTGTGTGTGTGTTGGGGGGAGCTCAACTACTCATGTCAGTTTTCTTTCAGACTATTGTAATCGTGATTATCTAAAGAACTCCAGGTTGTATACTTCATTCTTTTATGCAGATGTATTAGCTCTATCTAATAAGATAGTGGTATGATAATCCCATGTTCTTTCTTAAGATAACATTTGTCCACCATAAGTTTTAAGGTTTAATTTACCCTTCATTTTGTTTGCTTATAATTTTCATGAAGTTCAGATGAACATAACTCATACTGTCTAAGTGTTGTCATTCATTTTGTCAAAAGCAGCATGATCAGGGTAATGTCAACAGAGTTACTGGATATATAGTACTGACAGCTTCACATATATTCAAGACTTTTCCGTAGTCAGTTACTTAAGTAATATTTTTAAATTAATCAATATATTTACATTAATTAATTTATATTAATTAATTAAAGTGGTTTGTTTATAGTTTCCAGTCTAATGAGAAGCAGAAAAAAATACTTTTAAAGATGTATTTTTTTAAATTCACGTATATTTAGGTTTGTATAAATATGGACCATACCTTTGCAGGTGCTTGTGGAAATCAGACAAGGGTGCTAGAGCTGGAAATACAGGGAACTGTGAGCTGTTCAATCTGAGTTACAAATGTGAAAACTAGAGACCCTAACTCATCAACATAATTTTGTTCTTACATTTCTAAAGACCCACAGAATCTATTCTTTAAGAACTATGGCAGAAAGAATCTTCCATGTCTGCAGTAAACATTGATTTCTTTCTTACCTGATGCTTTGGTTCTCAGCAATTCTGAAGGTTTGCTTGGCTCTCCAATCCCAATATTGTTCCCAGCAACAACACGAAATTCATATTCCACCCAAGGACTCAAACCAACTACTGTTGCATTATATGTCTGTCCATTGAGAATTTCAGGAACTAATGCAAACAAGCAAAAATCTAAACTGAGCATTTAAGGTCATGAATAGGCACTAGTCAAGAACTCAAAGTTATTTCTATTTTTTGCATTTGTTTACATATGAAGGTAAAATTATTATTTTTTCAATTTCTGTGTATGTGGGAAGTTTGATAGAAATTCAGTTGAATAGGGTGATTGCTTCTGGTAGACTGGACATTTTCATGATGTTAATCCTTCTGATCAATAAACATGGGGGTGCAGTCTTTCCATGCTCTGAAGACTTCCTCCATTTCTTTCTTCAAAGTCTTATAGATTTTATTACATACATGTTTGACTTCCTTAGAGTTATTGTAAGATATTTTAATTTTTAAGGCTATTATAAAAGGTAATGTTTCCATCTTTTCTTTCTAAGTTTGTTTGTTGTTTAAATACAGAAGGGTTACTGATTTCTGTGTGTTAATTTTGTATCTTGCTACTTTGCTGAAAGCATTTATCAGCTATAGGAATGTCCTGCTGGAGTCTTTAGGGACTTTTATGAATAATATTATAACATCTGCAAATAAACAGTCTCTGACTTCTTCCTTTCCTATTTGTATTCCCCTGATGCCCTTCAGTTGTCTTATCACTGTATTGAACAGGTATGGAAAGAGTGAACATTCTTATCATATTCTTAATCTTAATGCAAATGCTTTGAGTTGCTCTCCATTTAGAAGAGCAACTTCTTGCTCTAAGCTGCCTTTATTATATTTAGGTATGTCCTATCCCTGGTCTTCATATCACCAGACTCTCTAGGATTTTTAACATGAAGGAATGCGAGATTTTTTTCAAATGTCTTCTCTGCATGTAGTGAAATGAACATGTAGTTTCTGTCTTTTAGACTGTTTATGTGATATGATAGATTACATTTATTGATTTAAATATCCTTACCATCCCTGCATCTCTTCAATGAAGTGAATATGATTATGGTGGGTAATCTTTTTATTTTTTCTTAAATTTTGTTTGCAAACATTTTATTGAAAATTTTTACAACTATGCTTATAAGGAATGTTGAGATATGATTTCCTTTTTGTCTTTTGTTTGTTTGTTCATTTGTTTTTTTGAGTCATTATGTAGTTTGGGCATTATGTAATAGTGGCTGCATTAATAAAAGATGTGGAAATATTTGTTCAGTTTATATCTTCCAGAATAATTTGTGGAATATTAGCATTAGTTCTTTTTTGAAGGTCTTGTAGCAATCTGCACTGACTCTGTCTGGTTCTAGATGTTGCTGTTGTTAGGACATTTTTAATTACTATTTAATTAATTTAACTAATATTTAATTACTATTTAACTATTGGTTTGGGGTCTGTTTAAATGGTTTATTTCATTATGATTTAACTTTGGTATGCTCTATATATCAAGAAATTAATTCATTTATTTTAGGTTTTCCAGTTTAGTAGAATAAAGATTATTAAAGTATATCCTTATGAGTCTCTGAATTTCCTCACTGTTTGTAGGAATGTCTTTTTCATTTCTCAAATTTGAAATTCGGATCCTCTTTCTCTTTCTTTTGGTTACTTTTGTTAAAAGTTGATTTTTTTCAAGGAACCAACTCTTTATTGAATTTTTCTATTGCATATTTTGTTATTTCTATTGCATTAATTTCAGCCCTGAGTTCATTTCTTCCTATCTACTCTCATTTATTCTTGTTTTTCTTTAGGGCTATCAACTGTATCATTAACTTATTAATATGAGATATCTCTAGTTTGGGGATGTAGGTAATAATTTATATTATTAAAATTGTTATAAAATATGTTAATTAGGGCTATCAAATTAAAATATTATTTCCATGAGAATCATTATTAGACAATCATCACAAATATGTAAGTCATGTACCTGTAGCAACAGCTTGCCAGCCCACAGAAAAGGGTGTCCGAGTCTGAATAGTAAATATTTGAATGGGGCTGTTATTATCAGGACCAGGTCTCCAGCTCAGCTTGGAGGTGGTACTTGAGATGTGTTCCACTTTTACATCTTCTGGAGGACCAGGGGGACCTGGAAAATATCATTTATGACAACTAAGTTGGAAATGTTTAAACACATCAGTTAAGGATTAGAATGGCTTAGTTTACCTGCAATACATAGAAAATAAATTGTAAAATGAATACAAACTAGTGGTTGTAGATTAAATATTAACAATCTGTCATATCCAGATAACACATTAGCTTAGAAATGCTATCTCTGGAGACTAAGGAATACTAATCATGCATTTATTGAATAGCATATAACAATGAGCTGATTTCAAAATTAATTCATCATTAATATCCATTCTCTCTCAAATGTATCTTAAGTAAATATAACTAATATGGACAAATGTGAAATCCTATATAGTTTATTCTGCTCTGACAGTAATGCCTAATTAAAAATAGAAGGCCAGTCTAAATTTTAGGAATTAATACTTTGTGCTAAGCACAGTTATTTATTGGCCATAACCACAGAACCCATAATATGGACTCTTGGAGTTTACAGAACAGGAAATTACTTGTGGTTTTCTCTCATCCCTTTATCCTCATTTAATTCCTCAAACAGCTACCATTTATGTATGGACATTTCTGATCATGAATAAAAGATCGAACACCTCTTTCATCATTTCTGCTCACCTCTCACAATGATATCAGCTACAGCAGACAAGCGTTCTAGTGTTGTTTGCACTGTGCATAGATATTTTCCTGAATGTCCTAATTGAATATTCCTTATCATCAAATCCCCAACAGATTCCTGAAGACAGAAAGAGGGAGCTGCATGAAAGCATAATCACACACAGCGGGTCCCATTTTCTTTACAGCTGGGTGGATATTAAACATAAGACAGTTTTGAAATTAGAAGATATACTTAGATTATTATAATTTTCTATAATTGATCCCTTTTATTATCCCCTTTACTCTAATTGCATCTAGAAAACAAGTATTTCTGAGAAATACATAAAATAAAGCAAAACAAAAACAGATGCAGCTTTATACACAGATAGTGATTATGCCTGTAAATAAAGACGGAGAGAACGATTATGAACTACGTGGATTCATGTAAAACATGCTTTGTTTTATTAAGAACTTCACAATTTCAGATACTTACTCCCCCAATTCTTTCAAAATGCGCCACTCCTTTCTTTAAGTCTATGACATCTCCATTAAAGTACCAAACAAATACAACTTCCATGGTGGGGTCATGAGACACTTGGCATGGTAAAACAATACTCTCACCGACTGTAACATCCATTTTAGATGGTGGTATTGTAATGACAGTTCTCTCTGTTGAGAAAAG